>APFE030421132.1:321231-361117 GCA_000404065.3 Pinus taeda
GACGCTTTGTTTCATTTTGTTCTCGCAGAGAGTGGCACTGCCTCTTTGCTTGCAGCTAGGGTTTCCGCACAGCTATGGTTCAACGATAGCGAACCTCCCTCTCTGCTATGTTCAATGATATATTATAAAGAAAATACTTTAATGAATAGATTAAAATATTTTTTGTGTGTTAATTTGATTAAAAATTTAATGTGAATTGATTTTAATTTTATATTTATCACGTATAAAGAATTTAGTTCGTAAAATTTAAAATATCTTTAATAAAGTTTTTTAACGGTAATAATTTTTTGATAATTATTTTTAATAAATATTATTATATTATATAAAAAAGAAAAATTAATTTTTTTTAAATTATTATAGATTTTTATTAGGTTTTTTATTTCAGAGTATTTTTTTATATGCTTAAATTTGTTTGAGGGAGCAAAATTTGAAAGAATTATACATTTTTTTCATTTTGAGTAATACACCAATTAAATGTTTTGATTATAGGAATTTTTTTTTATTATTTATTTTAGATAAATAATTAATTGACATTAAGATATTTTAATCAATATAGCTATTGAAATATTTTGATGATGATGGTGGTGGTTAACATCCGCTGAGACCAAACAATGATCTATTGGACCTAAATAAACAAATTATTTATTTTGATTTAAGATTTTATTCCTATGCTCAAAAAGCTTGGAGAGAAGTCTCCCTAGCTCACTATAATTTTGACATTGTAAGAGGCTAGGAAGGTCAGTATTGTAACAAAGATTGTGAAAATGAGATCTAATGTGGTTGTACTCAGGGCACTCTAAGAGGAAGTGGTTTTCATCCTCGATGATCCTATTCTCACATATATGGCAGATCCCTTCCATCCATGGCGTTTGATCTCCCAATAGTTTAACCAAGCCCTTATGTCTTTATGCCACCCTTGTTTGAGCCTTACCTGGTTTTGGCTGGAATTTAAAGCTAGCTTAGGAAGTCTATGATCGTCTATGTTATTGAGTTTGTGCTTGTACAACAGAAACCTAAGCATAGCTAGGCTCTCAATAGGAGAAAGACCTCCTTCTATAAGGAGAATAGGATAGGGTGTATTACTTTTAATTTTCAGGTTATAAGTTATAAAACGCTTCTGGATTTGCTCAATCTTTCTCCATGATTCTCTGGAGATGCTGCAACCCCAAACCTCACAGCCACAGGAGTGACTAAAGTTTCAAATAGTGGACATTATTTTTTTTTTTTTCAAAATTTTCATGTCAATTTCATATAAAATATTTTATTTATGATACAATTGTAGACATTAAAACACTTTTTTAAAAGTTTTTCATGTCAACTTTATATAAAGCATGGAACTGATTTTTATTTGTGCTTTATATAAAATACATATAAAACTCATAATGAATTACAGGTCTTTTCTATATTAAAGTGTAAATTCATGTTAAAGCAAAATCTATCATATATTGAAAGAAATTTACATCATGTATTAATACTTTAATATTAAATGACAAGAAATTTGTTTTTCCTTTATTTATTTCTATAATTATCTCATTATAAAAAAATAAAGCTTTATTCGAATTCAAGACTCCGTGATCCATAATTTGTTAATTCATGAAAATTTTCGCAGAAAATCACATTGTGGTTCATTATATTAATCTAATCTCATACTAGCTACATAAACTAACAATATCTACTTACTATTTTAAGTAATAAAAGTTGAGATTCCTCAATTTACATAATCAAATATATCATAACATGAGATTGAATTGAAACTTCCTAAAAAAACATAAAACACACCACATATCTTTCAAACTATCTACGCTAAATTGACCAAAATAAAACTTATTATTATCATTATTATTCGGTAAAGTAAGGAATGAGGCCATCGAAAACTTGGAGAAGGGATTATCAGCAAAGCCCCACTATAATCCTATGCCTGAGTAGTGGCCAAATGATGATGAGGTGGACGATGAGAAGCAGCTGGGGCGTAATGATGATGAGGTGGACGATGAGAAGCAGCTGGGGCGTAATCAGGAGTGTCGTCGTCGTCATCGCCATCATCGTCGTCTCACCATCCTCGTCTCTGCGCTTTGTACGGTAGAAGCTCTCATCTCTCATGGACATGCCACTTTTCCTCCTAAATTTCAACAT
The DNA here is from genome assembly GCA_000404065.3 of Pinus taeda. Lineage (NCBI taxonomy): Eukaryota > Viridiplantae > Streptophyta > Pinopsida > Pinales > Pinaceae > Pinus > Pinus taeda. The sequence goes on from APFE030421132.1 coordinate 323,365, forward strand.
ATTAGTGCTTCGCTTAAACAAACTATATCTACACTGCCTATGCCAGCAGCTCCTACAATGATAAATATTATCGAAATGTGAGACCAAAACAGATTGAACAGCGTAATTAAGCGAGATCACCAAAAGCTCATGGAATTGTTTGGTTAGGCTACAAGTCTGTATTTATAGCATCTGGAGGGAAGCAGAAGGCGAGTTATCTCCTTTCCTACCTCCTTCCCTACACGCGGTGCAGTGTGTCAACGTGCGTGAGTCAGAATCTTAAAGTCGGCCACAAAACTGAACATGTGCATATGGAGGACATGTTTCATTTACTATTTGCCTCCTGATTTCTGAGCACTTGGTGGGGCATCTCAAGAGTGGAGACACTAACTTGCCTTTGAATTTTGAAGGAATAAATTTCATGAATATTTTCTCCCATCATGTTTATGGTTTTCTAATTAGTACTCATTGTTTATGATTTTCACTTTGTGATTGAGTTACGGATGATTTGGTATAAACAATAATCACAAAAGCTGTCAGAAATATCTTTATTTGGGTTTATTTTATATAAATACAATGTATATGATATTTTATTGATTATTTTAAAGATATAATTTAATATAATAAAGGAAATTTAATTTAATTTTATAATTTTATTTTTTATTCCAAGAAATAAGCAAATATTATTATATATATATATTATATATATATATATATATATATATTTGTGTAAATTTATATATTTTTATATTTTATATTTTATTAATAATTAATAATGAAATTTTAAAGCAAATTAATTATTTGTTTAGGATATTTAAAAAGTTTTATTATTATTATTATTTTTATTATGTTCATGAATTCACATCATCACCTCACCGATATACCTACACACACCTACTTTGAAGGCATATTTCTTTTTTCTCTATTTTAATTATTTACATATATTTTACGCATAATTAAGTTATAGTAGTTAATTATTTTTTAAAGATATTTTAAAAGTTTATTCATCTTTTATTCTATTTTTGTCATCATGTTCAGAAATTCACATATCACCTCACCTACAACTCACCTACCTTGAATGCACATTCTTTTTTTCTCTATTTAATTATTTACATACAATTTTAACATACAATTTTAAGCATAATTAAGTTATACTATAAAAGATCTTTGAAGTATTTAAGTCATTTCTTGCCTTGTCTTTACCTAGATTTTTGTGTACTAGTCCCTAGTCGTCTAAGTTCAAGTAATGTCTTTTATTCTTCTTATACTTTCTTGTCAATATATCTACTAATATTTTGACACTATTAGAATACACAAGATGTAGTTAGAGATTCAGGTAGGTTAAAAGAGTACTCTGCTATAAAGTAGAAGCTTGTAATCCGTGAGTTGTTAAGAAAAATCTTGGAATCTCTGGATTTTATTTTGAGAAGAAAAGATTTAATTCTACCATGTATGTTTATTTTTTCATAATGTTAGGTAAATACATTAGTCAATGGAATGATTCTAATACTACTCATTAAGATTTATTAAAACTTCTTTGATTTACTTGGAAAACATTTTATCATTATACTAAGATTGCAGTCTAAATCTTATTAAGTATAGTGTTCTGCAATGATCTTGGCTTAAGAAGTAGTTCTTACTAAATCATAAGAATTTGGTATATCTGGCATGGAGGTTGTTAGATATACTCCTAGTCTTATAGTAACAACAACTAAAGTTGATCCGGTCTCCCTTAGATTAATCCAAAAAATTACAAATTCACCATATAATTAAAAATAAGAAATAAAAATTTTTCTAATTCACCTAAAATACTTTCAATAATAATACTAATATTCATCCCCAATGAACTTTAGTGACTTATGGCGTTCTTGAACCCTTATTCTCCTATCCAACATTATTGGAGATCACTCCATTACTACCAAACATTTATGTCTACATTTTTTTCATAAGCACATACACACAACCTACAAGAATCACAAAAAACTAGCATTATAATCTAACGGAATAGCTAATGCTACATATAGAATCATGTAGGTATATAAATTGAAAATGTGCATTGTCTCTTTTAATCTCTGTGTTTTTTTTTTTAATATCCTCTTCCATGCACAGATATAAAGCATGTAAACATAAGACAAAAATATATATGATAACAGTTGAGATATGCATGCAATCTATAATGAGTAGAAGTTAAATGCATATATCATTAAACTATTCAAAATCAACCAAGGTAGCATTTAATCAAATCATAACACTCCATAACAGTTAGATAGAGCTTAACATATCCATACTAATTAGTAATAAAAAGTGAATAGAGTTTAATATATCTATGATAATTCTATGGGAAACATTATGGAAAAGAGCATGTTTAATTTAACCTTAAACTATGTCTAATGATTCTTTTTGAGCTAAGATTTTTTTGTCATAGCTAATCAACAATAATTTTTCATCTCTAGGTGGTTTATTTTATAGATTTCTTCCTATCAAATTTTGAGCATGCTTTTTCTTTAAACTTTGTGAGCCTTTCGCCTAGGCCTTTTTGTTTTAGCTTTTTTCTTTCTTGAATTTTTTTTTTCCTTTTCTTTAAAGCACACTTTTCTCTCTATTAATTCTTTATTCCACCCCACTTAGTGTTTATCTCCAACTAGCAATTAACACAATCTTTCTCTCCCATTATGTTAATTTAATTTCTTCTTAATTATTTCTCCTAGGGATTTTTAGGAGACTTTTTTGGGAAGGTCCAGTATGTGGACTTAACCACTAACAAATTTTTCTAACATGATAAGAAAGTATTCTAAACTCAAGTGCTCTTTCCTTAATATTTCCCATTGATTTATTTATTAACTCAAATAACAATAAATTAACTAGATTATCACATAAGCCTCATCATGGCTTCCATCACCATTAACTCCAATAACAGTTGAATGTCTAAAAATAATAAATGTTACAAAAGAAAAGCGATAGGGGTGTTACACCAAAAGACCCCTAAGATCCAGATACATTTGCATAAAATTCTTAACAATTTGTCATTTCAACTTTGATTGGCTTCTCGTTATCGTTGGAGAGATATTTTTTGTCTTTTTCCAAGTTTTAACCATCTTGATTTCATTGGTGAGTCTATTGCATCATCTTTCTTTGGATGGTCTCTACTAGTACCTTCATCCTTTTGACTCATTAATGGCTCTTTATTGTTTTCCTAGTTGGCCCAATAAGATACTTGTTCAATATTGTCTTCTAGATAAACACTAACAAATGTGTTTTTCTTAGAGATGTGATCTGAAGAGAAAACGTAGTCAAAAGTCTATGTCTTGTCCTTGACCACTTTTGGGAAATCAACCCCAAGAGTATTTTCTTCAAAAATATTGTCAGAATAGTTAGGGAGACATAATTCTCAAGTTTTTCATAAGCCTCCTCTCTGCTACCCACCTTCACTTGGCTTTTGCTACTAAAATTCCATGAACTTGATGGAGATCATTCTTGGATTCCAAATATTTTTTTTCCTCCTACTCATTTTCCTCATTATTGAGATTTGGGGGAAGTTCATCCTCAAAGATCATGTAATGTTCTAACTTGGCACCTTCACACCATCTTGATTTGTGACTATTTTTCCTAGCTTTGACCTTCCCAGATTTGGAACAATTTTTGAGGGAATGTCCTCTTTCATAGCATGCTCTACAAAGAAAAGAAATATTTTCATAATCCAATTTTTGCAACCATAGATAACCTATCCCTATTAGCTTAATTTCTGCAGGAAATCCTTTGTTAAAGTCCATCTCCACACAAATGCGAACATATATGGGTTTCAGGTACTATTTAGTATCATCACTTTGACAATAAAATATGCCTAAGGCATTTCCAATTGCCTTCAATGATGAAATATCCATATATGCAAAGGGATATTAGGGATACTTACCCAAGCCAAAGTATAAGAGATTGAAGCTGAAATAGGGTTGAAAGAGGGGTACCATGGTTGCATAGATAGCTTTGGACTACCCCAAAACTATGGATTAGAATCAAATATCAACACCCAATCTTCAATTTCATCAAAGAAAGTTACAATGAACCATATGGCCAATGGATAAATATTCAAGTCTTCGTAAATTAATGGTTTCCAATGTTCAAAAATCCACGAGTGTAGATCTACTAAGCATGGAAATAGACCATTAAATTTGCAAATCAAACCTGCCTTTGAGAGTAACTTTGCCTCTCTGAGAGATTCAACCACCAAAGGAACCTCTATCTATGGGGTTTCATGAACTAGGGGCCTAGAGATAGAGGGGCAAGATTAAGAATTCACTACACCATGAAAAGATGGAGGAATCACTATTAGTATTGAGCCCACCAAGATTGAGGATTTTTTTGAAGCAGAGAGCTAATTCGAGCCTACCATCATGGAAGTACAGGATGGGTTCAAAGAAGAAGTGATGTGCTTCACAAAAAAAATTCTAGGAGCATAATAGGGAAAACGTGATCCCGCCACCATGGAAAAGGGGTGGCTCAACTCCTTATCAATAAATATGTTATTGTTTCTAGCCACCAAGGAAGCCATGATGAAAGACAAATTCTCAGTAGAGAGCGAAAATATAGAAGAGTTCAAGTTTCCCATGACCATGGATGCTAAAAAAAAAAGAGTAAATATCAAGGTCTTTGATGGACAGAGAGGGGAAGATTGAATTTGTAGTGGGAGGGGAGTCTTCCATCTGCAACATTTTGGAGGTGAGCGAGGAGTAGCCACTGGCTAGGGACGAATCGTAGTAGTCGCAACTCAGTAGCCACATATGAAGTCCATTTGCTTTGTCAATATGGAGTTGACAATTAACATGCAAAAATAATAGTATTGATATCACATGATGTGTAATTAATTCTACACACACACACACACATATTACTATTAGTTTCAAATAACATAATTTAATGAGGAGTCTTCCATCTGCAAAATTTTGGAAGTGAGCAAGGAGAAACAATTGGATAGGGATGAATCTTAGTAGTCACAACTCAGTAGTCACACATGAAGTCCATTTCCTTTGTCAATACGGAGTTGACAATTAACATGCAAAAATAATATTATGATATCACATGATGTATAATTAATTATAGGTGAATATATATATAATATTATAATATATATATATATATATATATATATATATATATATTATATATAATTATATTATATATATTATTAAGTTTCAAATAAAATATAAACATCGACTTTTGTACAAGAAAGCTAAAATAATTTAAATTTTTCTTGTATTTCATTTTTCATTATGGGAAAGAGATGTATAATTTATTTCATTTTAAATATAAGTATATATATAATATTCAAAAATAATTAATAACAAACAAAATAGTGTTAATTATAAGTAAATATCTTAATATTATATTAATATAATATAATATATATATATAATATATATATTAATATATAAATATATATAATATATATATAACAATTTTGTATGATATTTAGATTTGTAATTCCTTCTTAACATTCAAAAAAATATTAATAACAAATTCTATATATATAATAAAACAAGTTAAAATTAAAAATTACTATATAGGTGCCTAGTGTGAGGGATATGTGTGGCTTTTTTCATGATCAACATGGAATTTATACATGTCCCTACCAAAATAAAAATTAAATATAATATGAATAAATAAAAAATATCAGCTATAATAAGAAAAATAGAAATGAATATAAATGTTTAGATAGTTTTAATTAAAGACATTATAAATCATTAATAATCCCAACCTGGCTTTAGTTGTGAATATTAAGATTATAATCCAGTATGAAGGAAACATGGAAAAATCATTTCACTTTCACTATCTAGCCACAAATAAAATAGTTCTATGTTAAGTATTTAGAGAGATAAAGTAATTTAAAAAAATAAATCTTATATGTGTGTGTGTGTGTGTGTTGACTATTAAGAGAATATTTCAATGCTAAGGAATAAGTAATTAAAATTAGAACTAGTGTTGCATGGTGGATTTTATGTTTTTAGAAAAATTGCAAATTGATATATGAAGTAGAAAAGTTAATTTCCTAATAAGGGATAAGGAATTGCATAAATTTTTAGTGGATATTGTAACCAAAGTTTGCACATTTACACTTTTACTCCTACATGTCAAAGCATTGATGAAAATATAAATAATCATAGGGAGTAACTCTCGATAGGTATATTTATTTTCATCTTGTTCCTATTCATATTTTATGCAAATATTTAATTAAATTATGGTGGCGGTAACTCATTTTAAAGGATTTTAATTTCAGATGGTTTTCCTATAAGTATTAACAATGAAAAATCATTGCACAAATTTTAATTTTAGGTGGCTTTCTTATAAAGCTTTACAATGAAATATCATTGCACAAATATTTAAAAATCATGGCAGGAGAAGGATGATATCAATTAAGGATGACGATGAGGGCTTGGAGATGAGAAGGTAAATATAAATATGAAAACGAGTTATTTAATTAATCCGGCCTTAGGAGGGGCAAACTAGGATCATTTTGACTAATAGCACCAAGCATCTCCATGCTGCAATAAGCCACTATTTGTCATATTGTTTTCAGTGATTGGGTATGAAGGTCATGAGACATAAGTTAATGTCCTTGTAGGATTCTAATTTTAGGTGGTTTTCCTATAAAGCTTAACAATGGAAAATCATTGCAATATATATTTTAATTTTAGGTGGTTTTCCTAAAAAAATTAACAATGAAAAATCATTGCATAAATATTTAATAATCATGGCAGCGGAAGGATGATATCAATAAGGGATGACCATGAGGGCCTAGTGATGAGAAGGTAAATATAAATATGAGAAAGTATAATCTGGTGAACCCGGTCTTAGGAGGATAAATCTAGGATCATTCTCATCAATAGCACTAACCATCTCCATGCCACAATAAACCACTATCTGCCCTATTGTTTCCCATGAATGGATAAGAATGTCATGAGACAGAAGTTAATGTCCTTGCAGGCACTAAAGTAGGAAAAATATAATTGGGGTAAAATGTTGCCCTTGGTCTATTGTAGTTTTTTCAAAATGTCCATACAGAAATGAAGAATAGTCATGGTTTTTACAAATTTATGTTTTATTTTGATTCGAGAATATTTTTGCAGATCATGTTTTTTTAACTGGATGGTTACTCTCCTTAAAACAAATATTTGTTATTGTCCTTAAATCCAATTGCCCCATTTATTTAAGGAAGATATATCTCCCAATAATGCTTAGATTGACTTCATGGTTGTGCAACTTTAGCTTTCATGCAAAATAAAATGCTTTCATGTTTTAGTAATATTTGCCTTAGTAGTTCTCTATTTTAGAAGAAAAAATTGTTTCAACTAGGGCTTTCAATTTGGTATTATATTATTTTGTAAAAATCATATTGCATTGGGTTTGAATCATTTAGGTGATAATGATTTATTTTAAAGAATTTTAATTTTAAATGGTTTTCCTATGAAGCTTAACAATGAAAAATAATTACACAAGTATTTGAATAATATTGCAACTACATCAAAAAATTATGGCAAAACAATATGATGTAATTATCCACATGACACAAAGGTTGCAATATGAACTTCAAAGTTATGGTCCAATCAAATATTTTTTTTTAATAATATTAAAAAATAAATATTTTTTTTTCCAAAGTTAAACATTAGAACTTGCATTGATCAATGCTTAAACTAATCATGGTACTACCATATTTATTTGCTAAGAATCCTGCCTTTGGTAGACTAATAAGGCTTCAAAATACTTCATGTTACCAATCTCACATTCCAATATCTAAAAATACAATAAAAATTAAGTAATTTAACTTTTATTTTTAATGAGAAAAGAATTAATATATGAATTAAACATATATATATAAAAATATATTAACAAGAATCGTTAACCATAGAGCATTCTTAGCTTGTAAATAATTTTTGTTATAATACCATGGCTTATCAATTTAACATGCCCAAAAATCCATAACTTATTTCATACGTCACTTGTTGATATGAAATTTTGTAAATTAATTAATGTAGTTAAAAGGCTAGAAATGGCATAAAACTACTTTTGAGATAAATCACAACCTTTGATATGAAGATACCAAAAATATATCTTCTACATGTAAAATTTTGGTACATAATCAATCTCCACAATTATAACATCGTCACAATCACCTATAATAATAAGCATCTAAGAACTTCAAATCATTTGGAATCAAACACATTAAACCTCTATATTCACCCAAGGAAGAAAAATATTTCATGAAGATATAAAAAATAAACAAGAAGAGCTTTCTACCAATTTATGATTGCAATGTGCTTCAATAGTTCTTGTAACTAAATATTTCTTGGCATTTACCACAATACTAAACAGAAACACATAAACAATCTTTGTGGACGTCATATATATGTTGCCTTGTAGGTATGTGAGTATTTTAACTTTTAAAAAGTTTTCATACAAAAAAGTGGGGGCTAAGGATTTAGGGAAGGGTTTTAATGTTTGAATTGAGGGGCACTACATTTTGCATACAAAAAAATATTTTTTAGGCACAACTTATGCATAGACCACAAATGAACTTTAGTATCTACAAATTGATAGGATCATGCACACTATGTGTTATCATCTGTATTGATGCAATCTAGGCACGATGTCCCAATTTCATCAACTTGTGTGTACAATGTCCTGCAAATAAGTAATCATGCTGATAATGTTAATGCAAGCTAGCAATCACGCAATTAAAATTCAGACTAGTACACAATTTCGATGGCAAATCTCTTATTATTTTTAGTTTTCAAAGTAGGTCATTTACATAATAAACTCTTGGGTCTCCTATTTCGCTTACCTGAAACCTAGTCAACGCTCCACCTTATTTTCCTTTCACTCTCCTCAACCTTTTCCCTCAAATATCTATCTTTAATTGTCAAAGTAGATCATTTACATAATACACTCTTGGATCTCCTATTTCGCTTACCTGAAACCTAGCCAACACTCCACCTTATTTTCCTTTCACTCTCCTCAACCTTTTCCCTGAAATATCTAGCACACTTCCTCTTAAGTCAAAATTGCACATTGATTCTACATGCCTCAATATGTGCATTTCTCCAAACTATTTATGCATAGACATGTTTTATTTCACTTGTACTAGTACTTCCTATCTTTCATTTGCACTTCTTTTTCTTCCCCCCCAAACTTCTCTTCTTTTTGTTGCATGCTCTCCATGCTCAAACTTAGAACTCCTTTTGATGCTTGTGTATCAACCTCCCCTCACAAGGAAAAACTTGGCATGTCCCTGCACTAACATTGCTTAATCTTTTCTTATCTTCCACTTGATTTTTATTTATTTATTTATTTTATATTCTATCTCAGGAATCTGTGTTTTTCTCTTCATTGAATTTGTCCTTTCACTTTACCAAGCACTGCTTGTATAAAACATTCATTTTCATGACCATCGGTTTTCTTCCGCTTTACCAAAGACATTTTCTATTCAACAACCTAAGTGACTATCAAAATTCTTCTATAGAACATGATAGAATTACAAGGTCTATAGTTGTTGCAATATTCCAGATCTCTTGAAGTTACAAACACCATAAGAATGCAATTCACAAAGTACCCACATGTTTATAGAAAGAAAAATTATGATTAAATGTTACTTGCTTCTAAAAATATGAAACAAATTACAGAACCAAAACAACCCTAAACCATATATGAAGTAATGTAAATTTTGAAAACTTGTTTTGGTACAAGTAAAGATTGACAAATTAAAAAGACAAAAGAAACCATATAAAACATTGTACATATATTTCATGATGAATGAAAGAAACCAAAATGTAAGACTTTTTCAAAAGAAAACTCAAAAACCATGATGCCATATTCATATCAATACTTACTATCAATGAATAACTTAGTATAAATGAAGAATCCAATGTTTTGTAGTGATAGTGGTATTAACTACAATTTAACAGGTGAAAATAGAAGGACATGGAACCTCTTTAGATTCTAAAATTTTAAGGTGAGGTGATGTAACTATCTCAACTAGCCATGTAATATACTTGTTGAATTTATTTGTTTGGGGAAACTTCTTTTGTTTATCATATTGTTTTAAATATATGAACATGATATTATTTTTTTTATTATTTTTTAAAATATTATAAAATAAACAAAATTGTTTATGTTCAAACATGAAAATCCTTCATCTTTTAATTGCCTACTAATGTATAGGGACTTGCATAAATTTTTGGTGAGTAGTAATTTACATTTCTACTAGTACATGTTAAATCATTGAAAAAAACATAAATAATGGTAGGGAGTAACTCGTGGTAGGTATATTTATTTTCATTTTGTTCCTATTCATTTTTTATGCAAATACTTGCTTAAATTATGGTATATTATTTTGTGAGTATGAACTATTTTTAAGGATTTTAATTTTAGGTGAAGAAGCTTAACATTGAAAATTGTTTGAAAAAATATTTAAAAATCATGGCATAAATTTTGCAACTACAACCAAAAATTATGCCAATAAAATTTGAGGTAATTATCCACATAGAACAAAGCAATAACTTCAAATGTATGGTCCAATCAAATGTTTTAAAATCATTTTTTCCAATAATATTTATTTTTTCGGAAATAAGATTATAATTTTCAATGCTAAACTAATAGAGGTAACAGGAAAATCCAATTGCTAGAGCTCACCTTGCGGGACTAATACTCTTAATAATGTAACATAATAATAATAATAATAATAGAAATAATTCAATGTGGATTATAAATAAAATATTTTACTTTGCATGGTAAAGTAATATGGACATGTATATAAAGCTATATTAATGACTAAACAATATTTTAATATAGACAGTGTAATCCATAAATAAAATATTTTAATGTATATTTAAGTGTCATTTTAACATATATATGTTATATAAAGAAATTTAAAAAATAACTAAATTTTTATGGTTAAAATATTATAAAACATTTCAAATAGTCATACTATTTTACAGTTTGGTTATTTTTCAAGTGTATTTAAAGATCATTTTAGTATAAAATATAGCAAAGACTTGTTCAAATTGAAAATATGAATTCAAAAATATGATTTAAAAAATGGAAAATTAAGCTCCCACTCTCTCTCTCTCTATATATACCAAAAGAGGCTCATTTAATCTCTTGAGGTACACTCTAAAAGAGGTTTTCACATCAAGAAACTTCATTTTGTACATATGGTAGTTCCATGGTTAAGATGGATGTACATTGGTAGTTAAATTTTTTTATTGGTTGTTCAAAGCGAGTATAGATCCATCTCCTACCAAATGTTGAGAGGAGACAAATATCTTGAAGTGAAAATCATTCCTCAAATTTGTACTAAAAGAAGGTTTGCATATTTAGAGAACTAATGTCTCTCTGCTCTTGGTAGATCTATACTGGGTGTTAATATTTTTTTTTGACCAATTACACATGTCCTTCATTTTGATCAACAAATCAATTATATATGTATATGTATATATATATATATATAGTGTGTGTGTGTGTTTTCCATTGCTTTTATGCATTATATATAGTGTTGACACACACACATATATATATATATATATAGTGTTGACATTCAAATATTTTATTGAAAATAAAAATTGAATTATTTTATTTATGGACTATATTGTTCACATTAAAATGTTTATATATTTTGAATATTGGATCGATCTCTTTCTTCTTTATATAAACATTAATTTTGTTTTTATTACTAATTATTTTTAGATTGATTATATGTCAAACTTTATATCAATTATAAAGGAAATTATACATCTCCGTGTATATATAACGGAAATATAAAAATCTATCATATAATATATTATATTACTTAATGTGTATTATAATTATATTATTAATAATTATCAAATATTACATATACTTCATTTTAAAAATTAAAATAAATTATGTATTTACAAAATGCTAAATTTTTTCTTATACATATTATATAAAAAGAAATTAAAATAGGTTAAATAATATAAATATTTAAATATTTTATAAATATTAACCTATTTTTAAGTAATAAAATGATTATATATCGCTCATATTCAAATTAAAAATAAAATTAGTAATTTTAAACATAAGATCGATAACAAAGTGAAATGTTTATTTTCCTTTGTCTAAATCTTCACCATAAACTTTAATAATGAAATCAATTACATAGAATCATTAATTTAGTTTCTAATATTAAAAGCTGGTTAATGAATTCACAATCAATAATGAAATCACTTACATAGAATCATTAATGTAGTTTCTAATATTAAAAGCTTGTTAATGAATTCACAATCATATGCCTAATAGAATTTCAAGGAAAAAATAAGTTAAATCATTTAAATTTAATTAAATTGAAAAGAAAAAAAGGTAAAATCCAATCTTCAAATGTTACTTATTGGAGTTAAAAGCTATAGAATCATTAATTTAGTTTAAGATCAATAAGTTAAATCATTTACATTTAACTAAATTGAAAAGAAGAAAAAGGTAAAATCCAATCTTCAAATGTTACTTATTGGAGTTAAAAGCCATAGAATCATTAATTTAGTTTCCGATCGTAAAAGTTTGTTGATGAATTCACTCATATGGTTCATAGAATTTCAAGGAAAAGAAAAATTAAATCATTAATTTAAATTGAAAAAAAATCCTTTACACAAAATTAATAAAAATTCTAAAAAAATCTAATTATATAGTTAATAAATTATAAAAACAACCAACGAGCTAAAATTTATCGCCTCTCGACCCAATCCTTGAGAAAACGAACAACCAGAAGTACCAGTCTTGTCGGTCGAAATTCAAAACATATAGTCCACATGTTACACGTCAATTCCGAGCCCAGAAGAAAGGAGCATGTTGTACCCCCTTAAATACGCGTCTTTCCTCTTGCCCACTTCCTGTATTAAGTCTCAAAGGTTTGGTACGAGGATGTTATTTTGAGTGGTTGGGAGTGTTTATTAATAATTTTTTTACTTAGTTCGAATCTCGATTAATACACAAAAAAGTTGTCATCTGATGATGATGATGACGCAATTATGACGTAACTGTTATCTGATGACGCAACTATGATGTAACATGTTCAAATTCGTGTAATCTAACGAAGTGGAGGAGTGCCGAAAAGTTATGGAAATTCTGGTCATATTTAGAGAAAATCCGGCAAGGATTTTTGTAAATCCAAATTATAGTGGTTAAACTTCAAAATTTTAGGTGTCCTAGACGTTTTTGATGGTGCTGAACACAATTCAAACACTGTCTTTACAAAGATTTTTGAAATTTTTTCTGATCACTTTTGACCATCGGGGCAATTCCTCATTAAACCACTCCAGTCCAATATTGATATATATAAACTTCTTAAAAAAAATTCCATCCCTCTCAAAAAACAAATCTCGAAAGTTAGATTTTATTTTTTTGGTTTAGTTTTATTTTTTATTATTATTTATTTTTGGTTCTTTTAGCCATCTTCTTAAACAAACTTATGATTAGTTGTCACAATCCCCTACACATAAATATACATAGTAAAATAAAAATTTCTATAGTCTAATTATTAAGACCCATACTATACGCATGAGCTGTTACCTCATACGTTACCACCACATATATGCTTCCGAGCTTCATCTAATGGTTATTTAGTCATTCACTATTCTATGCAAGGTTCACCATAATACAATTATTAGCTCATTGGTTGGCATTGGTTGTGATGTTTGCAATATGGTATAAGCGTTAACTTGTTTTGGTGTAACATATATGTTGACCCTTGGCCTAACCCCTAAACCCTCCCCAGCATACGAAGCATTAGTGGGCGCGGGGTTTGGAGGTCTGGCTGTAGACTTTGGCAAACTCAACGCACCTACCACATTGGTTGTATCGGCTTACAGCGGGCCAATTGGCATGGCCAGTACACATGGCCATGTGACACCTTGGTCTTGGGATCCTCGACCTTCCCGCCTCTTCTCCCCGCTTCATCTGAATGGTCAGGATCTAATTTGGCGATCGAACGGTGGAAATACCTTCCAGGGTCTCGAGTCACTACTTAAACCTCGTGAGCCAAGGTTGGGGTTCATTTGTTCGCATTGTATTGTCGGTTCAGTGCTCTACCGAGACTCTGGTTCAGTTTTTACAGACTTACAGTTTAGCACCTGCAACCGCTTCACAAGCCGAGAAGGGCCCAACTCCACCTCCTCTCCAGTGACTTACGCTCTGTAATTATTCAATAACTTTCTTGTTATTCCACTGTAATGTTATGATTGATTAATGTGTGCCCTTCTGCTGTTGGGCGAGCACAGGTGGAGTTGCATACCAGTTTATGGAAACGAGGTGATGGTCTCGACAGTCTTTCATTCCGACGGATCCAGGTTGGTTTCGATAACATTTACCTGTCCTTTTCTTTAAACTAGCTCAGAACCTTTCGTTTTTTTTCTAAGTGATGCTCTATGTTTTATTTTCAGACCCCGAGGGTTTGCCGGTTCTATGTTTGAGTTCAAGAGGTATTTTCCAAGAGAACCCTCGCGGTTGCTTATGAGCTATGACCAGTCAGTTTAGAGATTTGTCTGGGGAATCCGTTCCATACGGAACCCATCTTTCGTTTTTCTTGTTCCTTCATGGATTAAGGTGGTTTTCTTTTACGCTGCCGAATCTTGGGTCTATTATTTTTTTTTTGTGTAATCTCCCAGCTTTGGCCTGGCCGTAAGCTTTATTTCGGAGTTGGCGGAATAGGTCCTTTGTTAAATACTACCCTTATTTTCTGTATACGCATACTGTTTTCCTATTAACAGTACACTGCTATATTGTTTTTCTCTTCACTTGACGGCATATGCAGAACTTAGCCTTATGTTCAAGCCCACCGACGGCATAAGCTTTCTTTGAAATATATCTCATGGTATTCGTCTAATGGATATTCATTTTGTCTTCGAAGTTAAATGTCAATGCCATTATATTGTTCTGTGTACAAAAAACGCTCTATATCTTAATGCTGCTAAAATGCATATTTCAGTTTATGTATCTACATTGTCGACCTATATAGAACAGTTTCTAATTTATGCATGCTAGTCGAGGTCTGTTATTTCTTTGATATACATGCTCTCAGTATAGATAAACGATGATTCCTCCGTTTTGTTTTCTTTTGATTAAGTATGAGGGTTTTCTAATCGAAAACAGAAGGATTTGTACATAGCATGAGGGTTTATCCACTTTACTTCGTTCCTCTTTAACTAGTTCTTTTATTGCGAAGCTGTGGATAAGTCGCCTAGTTTATATTCAGGGACAAAGTCCCATGTAGCCGTAAGATATTCCTCTGCTTATCTGAGTGATGGTTTCATATTGCATCTACCAGGTTTACATATATATATATATATATTTGGCATGTTCGTTTTCTGTTTGTTTCAATAGATGCATTCCGGCTACAGCCGTGTCCCTTTGCCGGGATCTGAGTATTCTGGACTCGTAATTCATAGCTTATAATATGTAACAATAGTTACGTTTCGGGTATTTCAGTTTATGTTTATTTTGATATAGCTTTCTCGAGCACATACTGCCTCGGTTACCTATGCCTGTTTCGTGCCAGACTACTCTGCACCCGTAACAGACATATAATAAACTACTTTGCACCCGTGACAGGCATATAATAAATGACTTAGACAGAGAATGAATTATCTTTGGTATTGCATACGCTACCCAGGCATTTCCATAACCCAACCCTCTGTATGTTTACTAACTGCCAATTAGTTTCTAAGCCAGGTCTATCAGCGAATAGCCTATTCCTTGACCATACTTATGCGGTTCCAAGTACGTTGTAACAGTACTAAGAGACTATGACAGATCTGATTTACTTCTAAGTACGTTGTAACAGTACTAAGAAACTATGACAGATCTGATTTACTTCTGTAATCATTTATAAGTCTTGTTTTATGCAAAAGGATTCTGAGATTAGGAACCGTACCTGTTCTGTCAGAATCACAATTAGATACTCAAGCAAGTCACCTGTGCTTCGAGTCTGCTCGTCCACCCAGCCATGAGCTCCATCTTCTGAAGGAATTCTCTCCCCCGAGCTATCTTGCAGGCCTCAAGCCCTCAACAAGATCTGGGCACCTAGTGCCTGGTTATCTGGTCCCTACCAGACTTAACCAATTTTTCCTCAATATCTTCTCATTTCCTCTTTTCTTCCTCTGGAAAAGAATCCCTTCTGTCTGTCCCAACAGCACAGAACTTCCTCCCTACACCCAGGACTTTTCCTGTTTGGGAGGGCAGTTCAAATCAGTTATGACAACTGATTTCCTTTCTTTGAAATACACCTCCCAGAGGCTGCCAGCATTTCAAGAAAACATTCCATTTATTTAATAATGTAGTTATCACAGTTTTTGTTTCTTTTAAACATAAACAACAACTACTACTATATTGTCTTTTTACCATAGTAAAATTCACATTTACATTCTACCGGGGCATTACATCTCCCCCTCCTGAGATTGGACATCGTTCCGATGTCCGTTTCTCTTAAACAAATGCGGGTAAGCCTTTTTAAGGAGTTCCTCACCCTCCCAAGTGGCCTCTTCAGGTCCGTAATGCTGCCACTGCACCTTAGCTTGGATAATAGCCCGTTTCCGCAACTGCACTTCTCTACGGTCGAGAATGGTTAGTGGTTCGACCAGAACCTCGCCTTCCGGCTCAACCTGCAGAAGCAACAGATTTAGTTATTCACTGTTTAAGAATAGAATTTATTCATAACCACCAAATTTAATTCTTACCCGAATTTCCTGCCATTGGATCACATGTTTAGGATCGTAGACGTATTGTTTTAATACGGAAACATGAAAAACATTGTGAATCCTAATATGGCTTGGTAGAGCAAGCTGATAAGCTACTGGCCCCACTCTTGCCAGAATTTGGAAAGGTCCAAAATAGCGTGGTGCCAGCTTGGCACACCCACTCCACTGCAAGGCACTTCTTCTGGTTTGAATTCTTACGAAAACATGGTCTCCGACATGGAATTCCTTGAACCTTCTCTTTCAGTCGGCAAAACTTTTTTGTCTATCCTGAGCAGCCTTTAAATTATTGCGCACCTTCTTCACCATGTCTTCCATCTCTTTGAGCATATCCGGGCCCAACCTTAATCTATCTTCAGGTCCACCCCAACTTGAGGGTGTGTGGCACTTTCGCCCATACAGAACCTCAAAGGGACTCAACTGTGTTGATGAATGATACCCGTTATTATACGCGAATTCAACCAGATGGAGATATTCCTCCCACTGGGTTGGCTGCATCATAACACATGCCCTCAGCATGTCCTCCACTACCTGGTTTACCCGCTCCGTTTGCCCATCGGTCTGGGGGTGATAGGCTGTGCTAAAGTTCAGCTGTGTCCCCAGTTCTGCAAACAATGTCCTCCAAAAGGCTGATGTGAACTTAACATCACGATCCGAGATTATTACCTTCGGAAGTCCATGCAACTTAAACACATTTTGCATGAAGATATGAGCAATTTGCACAGCTTTATATGTGGATTGAACCGGTATGAAGTGTGCTGCCTTACTTAATTTATCCACTACTACCATAATGGAATCATTATTTTTCTTTGTTCGAGGCAACCCGGTTATAAAGTCCATGGAATGATCTCCCATTTCCATTCCGGAATGGGTAAGGGTTGTAGCAACCCTACTGGATGCATATGTTCTGTTTTAATTTGCTGGCATTCTAGACACCGCGCTAGATATTCATCTACGTCTTTCTTCATTCTTGGCCAATAATATTCCTTCCGAAGTGTGACAACCATTTTCTAGTACCCTGGATGTCCGGTGTAATGGCTGGTATGGAATTCATCCAGAATCAATTTTTGAAGATCATTTTCATTGGGCACATATAGCCTTTTATGAAAATACAACACTCCGGCATCATCTAACTCGTATCCTTGTTGTATTTCCTTATCAGAAAGCTGTTGTATTTGCTGTTTAATTTGCTGATATACCGCATCTTGATCAGCTGTTGCTTTTATCTTTTCAAGTAAGGTACTCTGCCATTTACTGACTGAAAGTCTGCACACACATTGCACCTTTTGGCTCAACGCATCAGCCACTCGATTCTCCTTTCCCTTCAAATGCTTAATTTCAAAATCGAACCCACTTAAGAAATCTGCCCATCGAGCTTGTCTCGTGTTCAAGGTGGGTTGACTGAAATAGTTCGTCAAACTATGATGGTCTGTCAACAACAGAAATTTTCTTCCTAGCAGATAATGTCTCCACATTTTCAGCGCATGGATAACAGCTGCCAATTCCAAGTCGTAAGTGGAGTATTTCTGTTCATGTTCCTTCAATTTCCGTGATTCATATGCAATCACTCTTCCTTCTTGCATTAACACTCCCCCCACACCTTCTTTGCTTACATCAGTACAAACCACGTAATCCTTATTAGGATCAGCTATACTCAAGATAGGTGCAGTGGTGAGTAAATGTTTGAGCTGTTCAAAACTTCGCTGACATTCTGAAGTCCACTTAAATACCTTCCCCTTCTTTTGTAAGGAAGTAATAGGGTATGCTACCCTTGAAAAGCCCTCCACAAACCTTCTATAATAACCTGCTAGCCCCATGAAGGATCTGATATCTGCCACGTCCTTTGGTATAGGCCACTCCATTATAGTTCTGATTTTTTCAAGGTCCACTGCAATTCCTTCCTTTGAGATCACATGACCCAAATATTGTATTTCCTCCTTGAAGAAATCACACTTACTAAACTTTGCATATAACTGATGTTCCCGCAAAGTTTGCAACACCACTCTAAGATGTTCTTCATGCTCCTTTCTTGATCGGGAGTAAATCAGAATGTCGTCTATGAAGATTAACACAAACTTATCTAAGAACTTGTGAAACACGATGTTCATCAAAAACATGAATGTAGCAGGTGCATTGGTCAAACCAAAAGGTAGCACCACGAACTCGTAATGCCCATATCGTGTTCTAAAAGTTGTTTTTGCGATATCCTCCTCCTTAATTTTGATCTGATGATAACCAGATCGCAAATCGATCTTAGAGAATACTGTTGCTGCCTTCATCTGATCAAAAAGTTCATCGATCCGAGGTAAGGGATACTTATTTTTTATCGTGAGCTTATTCAGTTGACGATAATCAATGCACATCCGGAAAGTTTCGTCTTTCTTTTTGACAAATAACACTGGGGCTCCCCAAGGTGATACGCTGGGACGGATGTAATTCTTGTCTAACAACTCCTGCAGTTGCATTTTTAATTCTGTTAGCTCTGGTACGCTCATTCGGTAAGGCGCCCGTGACACGGGTGCCTCTCCCGGAATCAATTCAATGGTAAAGTCCACATCTCTTTTAGGTGGCAGTCCGGGTACTTCCTCAGGAAATACATCTACAAACTCCTGTACTACCGGAATGTTGCCCAGCATAGCTGTTTTATCCTTCTGATTTGCGTAACCCACCTGAATAGCATAAATTTGACACTTCTTCTTGATGCATTTGGCTAACTGAGATGCTAATGGGTCGAATCTGTACAGGATGTTTGATTCCTTGTAGCTCCTGCTGCTCTCCATGGTCGTCCTTATAATAGATAGTTTTCGTCTTGCAATTTACTAATGACCAGTGTTTTTCCAGCCAATCCATCCCAATCAGGACGTCATATGAACCCAACGGCAATATGTTCAGGTCTGCCACTATTGGCTGCCCTGCTATGGTTAAAGGGCATTTATTTATTTTGGCCAAGACTCGCCTCTTGGTTCCTATAGCTAATTGAACCAGCCACGGATTTCTGAATTTCTTAGATTGTAAATTACACTGTTCTACTATCTTTGGGCTAACATAACTTAAAGTAGCTCCTGGATCAATAAGAACAGCTAAAGAAAGGTTCGAAATTTTACCTTCAAATTCAACCATAGATGGCTAGTACTCTGCTTGGAAATCCTCCAAAGCTGCATTAATTTTGGGTATACTATGCGCCACGTCCCCAACGGTCGACGCCTCATGAATCTGGGATATCTGGTCTGTCCCTTTTCGATGCGGGCAATTTTTGACATAGTGAGGTCCTCCACAGCCCCAGCATTGCACTGGAGGTCTGGTCACCCCTTCACTTTCTGGCCTAACAAGCTGTTCACTTATTCTAGATTCACTTGCTGGCCTTGCTCGGGATGCACCTCTTGCTACAGATCTACTGTTTATCCCTTTACCAGCTCCCTTACTTCCATTGCTGCGACCTCCCTTGCTGTTTCCAGCCATCCGACTGCTCTTTTTCTCATTCCATCTTTTGTTTGAGGCATCCCCCTTCTATTTATTCTGCTGGTAGTAGATCCTTGCTTTTCGAATGGCTTCATCCATGGTTCTAGGATTGTAAAACTCAATCCGTTCTCTTATATATGCAGGTAAACTGCTCACAAACCTTTGAACCTTGGCTTTCTCCTCCTTGATATAAGGCACATAACGTAGCAGAGAGGTAAAGCGGTTAATGAACTCGTCCATAGTCTGCTACCCCAGTCTTAAATCATGGAACTCTCTTGCTTTCTCATCGTAGAAACGCTCAGTTAGGTACCTTTCTTTGAAGTATTTCTGAAACTTCTCCCAAGTAATGGTTCGTTCGCTGACCCCTTTAACGATCTTGATTTCCTCCCACCACAAGGTTGCCTTACCTTGTAGCTGAAAAATAGCCAGCCTCGCTTAAGTTGTGATCATACTCATACAACTGAAAATATTTATTCATGTTTATTAACCATGCTTCTTCTGCCTCCTCCTGTTCGCCATCAAAATGCGGGGGTTTAATCTTCCGGAATTCTCCCTGCAGCTCCATTTTCTGACGTTTTGAGGTTTGCTGTTGTGGCACATTGTCAGAATGATCCTCCTTGTCTTCTGAATTTTCAGGTGCATTCTGAAAGTCTTGCTCCTCTGTCACCCTCTGTTGTTCCGCGCTGGGGTTAGATGAAGGTGGATTCTGCCTGTCTGATAAACTCTTCAGAATTCTTTCTTGTTCTACTGTTAAACGTGCATGGTCTTCTCGTAAGCGTGCCATCTCATTTTTCAATTCCTGAACAGTTTCAAGTATTGCCAGATTGGTACTTCGTGTTGCCTCACCCAACTGTACCCACAGTTCTAGATTTTCCTGAGGGTTACTACCGTCTCCCTGCATTTTGTTACTTTGCCTTTTCTTTCTTTGGCTTGTCTGCTAGCTTGTTTAGTTTTGTGTGTCACCCCTTCATAACAGAACAACAGTTAAGTATTTTTATCAGTTTTTTTTTTTTTTGTAGATATATATGGTGTATGCTGCTGCACAGTGAAACATGTCATATTGAGGCCACAGTGTTGTAACTGGGCTCTGATACCAATTTGTCACAATCCCCTACACATAAATATACATAGTAAAAAAAATTTCTATAGTCTAATTATTAAGACCCATACTATACGCATGAGCTGTTACCTCATACGTTACCACCACATATATGCTTCCGAGCTTCATCTAATGGTTATTTGGTCATTCACTATTCTATGCAAGGTTCACCATAATACAATTATTAGCTCATTGGTTGGCATTGGTTGTGATGTTTGCAATATGGTATAAGCGTTAACTTGTTTTGGTGTAACATATATGTTGACCCTTGGCCTAACCCCTAAACCCTCCCCAGCATACGGAGCATTAATGGGCGCGGGGTTTGGAGGTTCGGCTGTAGACTTGGCAAACTCAACGCACCTACCACATTGGTTGTATCGGCTTACAGCTGACCAGGTGGCATGGCCAGTACACATGGCCATGTGACACCTTGGTCTTGGGATCCTCGACCTTCCTGCCTCTTCTCCCCGCTTCATCTGAATGGCCAGGATCTAATTTGGCGATCAAACGGTGGAAATACCTTCCAGGGTCTCGAGTCACTACTTAAACCTCGTGAGCCAAGGTTGGGGTTCATTTGTTCGCATTGTATTGTCAGTTCAGTGCTCTGCCGAGACTCTGGTTCAGTTTTTACAGACTTACAGTTTAGCACCTGCAATTGCTTCACAGGCCGAGAAGGGCCCAGCTCCACCTCCTCTCAGGTGACTTACGCTCTGTGATTATTCAATAACCTTCTTGTTATTCCACTGTAATGTTATGATTGATTAATGTGTGCCCTTCTGTTGTTGGGCGAGCACAGGTGGAGTTGCATACCAGTTTATGGAAACGAGGTGATGGTCTTGACAGTCTTTCATTCCGACGGATCGAGGTTGGTCTCGATAACGTTTACCTGTCCTTTTCTTTAAACTAGCTCAGAACCTTTTGTTTTTTTTTCTGAGTGATGCTCTATGTTTTATTTTCAGACCCCGAGGGTTTGCCGGTCCCATGTTTGAGTTCAAGAGGTATTTTCCAAGAGAACCCTCGCGGTTGCTTATGAGCTATGACCGGTGAGTTTAGAGATTTGTCTGGGGAATCCGTTCCATACGGAACCCATCTTTCGTTTTTCTTGTTCCTTCATGGATTAAGGTGGTTTCCTTTTACGCTGCCGAATCTTGGGTCTATTATTTTTTTTGTGTAATCTCCCAGCTTTGGCCTGGCCGTAAGCTTTATTTGGGAGTTGGCGGAACAGGTCCTTTGTTAAATACTACCCTTATTTTCTGTATACGCATACTGTTTTCCTATCAAGAGTACACTGCTATATTGTTTTTCTCTTCACTTGACGACATATGCAGAACTTGGCCTTATGTTCAAGCCCACCGATGGCATAAGCTTTCTTTGAAATATATCTCATGGTATTCGTCTAATGGATATTCATTTTGTCTTCGAAGTTAAATGTCAATGCCATTATATTGTTCTGTGTACAGAAACGCTCTATATCTTAACGCTGCTAAAATGCGTATTTCAGTTTATGTATCTACATTGTCGACCTATATAGAACAACTTCTAATTTATGCATGCTAGTCAAGGTCTGTTATTTCTTTGATATACATGCTCTCAGTATAGATAAAAGATGATTCCTTCGTTCTGTTTTCTTTTGATTAAGTATGAGGGTTTTCTAATCGAAAACAGAAGGATTTGTACATAGCATGAGGGTTTATCCACTTTACTTTGTTCCTCTTAACTAGTTTCGCTGTTCTTTTATTGCGAAGCTGTGGATAAGTCGCATAGTTTATATTCAGGGACAGAGTCCCATGTAGCCGTAAGATATTCCTCTGCTTATTTGAGTGATGGTTTCGTATTGCATCTACCAGGTTTACATATATATATATATATATATTGGCATGTTCGTTTTCTGTTTGTTTCAATAGATGCATTCCGGCTACAGCCATGTCCCTTTGCCGGGATCTGAGTATTCCAGACTCGTAATTCATAGCTTATAATATGTAACAATAGTTACGTTTCGGGTATTTCAGTTTATGTTTATTTTGATATAGCTTTCTCGAGCACATACTGCCTCGGTTACCTATGCCTGTTTCGTGCCAGACTACTCTGCACCCGTAACAAACATATAATAAACTACTTTGCACCCGTGACAGGCATATAATAAATGACTTAGACAGAGAATGAATTATCTTTGGTATTGCATACGCTACCCAGGCATTTCCATAACCCAACCCTCTGTATGTTTACTAACTGCCAATTAGTTTCTAAGCCAGGTCTATCAGCGAATAGCCTATTCCTTGACCATACTTATGCGGTTCCAAGTACGTTGTAACAGTACTAAGAGACTATGACAGATCTGATTTACTTCTAAGTACGTTGTAACAGTACTAAGAAACTATGACAGATCTGATTTACTTCTGTAATCATTTATAAGTCTTGTTTTATGCAAAAGGATTCTGAGATTAGGAACCGTACCTGTTCTGTCAGAATCACAATTAGATACTCAAGCAAGTCACCTGTGCTTCGAGTCTGCTCGTCCACCCAGCCATGAGATCCATCTTCTGACGGAATTCTCTCCCCCGAGCTATCTTGCAGGCCTCGAGCCCTCAACAAGATCTGGGCACCTAGTGCCTGGTTATCTGGTCCCTACCAGACTTAACCAATTTTTCCTCAGTATCTTCTCTTTTCCTCTTTTCTTCCTCTGGAAAAGAATCCCTTCTGTCTTTCCCAACAACACAGAACTTCCTCCTTACCCCCAAGACTTTTCCTGTTTGGGAGGGCAGTTCAAATCAGTTATGACAACTGATTTCCTTTCTTTGAAATACACCTCCCAGAGGCTACCAGCATTTCAAGAAAACATTCCATTTATTTAATAATGTAGTTATCACAGTTTTTGTTTCTTTTAAACATAAACAACACTACTACTATATTGTCTTTTTACCATAGTAAAATCCACATTTACATTCTACCGGGGCATTACATCTCCCCCTCCTGAGATTGGACATCGTCCTGATGTCCGTTTCTCTTAAACAAATGCGGGTAAGCCTTTTTAAGGAGTTCCTCATCCTCCCAAGTGGCCTCTTCAGGTCTGTAATGCTGCCACTGCACCTTAGCTTGTATAATAGCCCGTTTCTACAGCTACACTTCTCTCCGGTCGAGAATGGTCAGTGGTTCGACCAGAACCTCGCCTTCCGGCTCGACCTGCAGAAGCAACAGATTTAGTTATTCACTGTTTAAGAATAGAATTTATTCATAACGACCAAATTTAATTCTTACCCGAATTTCCTGCCATTGGATCACATGTTTAGGATCGTAGACGTATTGTTTTAATACAGAAACATGAAAAACATTGTGAATCCTAATATGGCTTGGTAGAGCAAGCTGATAAGCTACTGGCCCCACTCTTGCCAGAATTTGGAAAGGTCCAAAATAGCGTGGTGCCAGCTTGGCACACCCACTCCACTGCAAGGCACTTCTTCTGGTTTGAATTCTTACGAAAACATGGTCTCCGACCTGGAATTCCTTGAACCTTCTCTTTCGGTCGGCAAAACTTTTTTGTCTGTCCTAAGCAGCCTTTAAATTATTGTGCACCTTCTTCACCATGTCTTCCATCTCTTTGAGCATATCCGGGCCCAACCTTAATCTATCTTCAGGTCCACCCCAACTTGAGGGTGTGCGGCACTTTCGCCCATACAGAACCTCAAAGGGACTCAACTGTGTTGACGAATGATACCCGTTATTATACGCAAATTCAACCAGATGGAGATATTCCTCCCACTGGGTTGGCCGCATCATAACACATGCCCTCAGCATGTCCTCCACCACCTGGTTTACCCGCTCCATTTGCCCATCGGTCTGGGGGTGATAGGCTGTGCTAAAGTTCAGCTGTGTCCCCAGTTCTGCAAACAATGTCCTCCAAAAGGCTGATGTGAACTTAACATCACGATCCGAGATTATTACCTTCGAAAGTCCATGCAACTTAAACACATTTTGCATGAAGATATGAGCAATTTGCACAGCTTTATACGTGGATTGAACCGGTATGAAGTGTGTTGCCTTACTTAATTTATCCACTACTACCATAATGGAATCATTATTTTTCTTTATTCGAGGCAACCCAGTTATAAAGTCCATGGAAATGATCTCCCAATTCCATTCCGGAATGGGTAAGGGTTGTAGCAACCCTGCTGGATGCATATGTTCTGTTTTAATCTGCTGGCATTCTAGAAACCGCGCTAGATATTCAGCTATGTCTTTCTTCATTCTTGGCCAATAATATTCCTTCCAAAGTGCGACGACCATTTTCTGGTACCCTGGATGTCCGATGTAATGGCTGGTATGGAATTCATCCAGAATCAATTTTCGAAGATCATTTTCATTGGGCACATACAACCTTTGATGAAAATACAGCACTCCGGCATCATCTAACTCATATCCTTGTTGTATTTCCTTATCAGATAGCTGTTGTATTTGCTGTTTAATTTGCTGATATACTGCATCTTGATCAGCTACTGCTTTTATATTTTCAAGTAAGGTACTCTGCCATTTACTGACTGAAAGTCTACACACACATTGCACCTTTCGGCTCAACGCATCAGCCACTCGATTCTCCTTTCCCTTCAAATGCTTAATTTCAAAATCGAACCCACTTAAGAAATCTTCCCATTGAGCTTGTCTCGTGTTCAAGGTGGGTTGACTGAAATAGTTCGTCAAACTATGATGGTCTGTCAACAACAGAAATTTTCTTCCTAACAGATAATGTCTCCACATTTTCAGCGCATGGATAACAGCTGCCAATTCCAAGTCGTAAGCGGAGTATTTCTGTTCATGTTCCTTCAATTTCCGTGATTCATAAGCAATCACTCTTCCTTCTTGCATTAACACTCCCCCCACACCTTCTCTGCTTGCATCAGTACAGACCACGTATTCCTTATTAGGATCAGCTATGCTCAAGATAGGTGCAGTGGTGAGTAAATGTTTGAGCTGTTCAAAACTTCGCTGACATTCTGAAGTCCACTTAAATACCTTCCCCTTCTTTTGTAAGGAAGTAATAGGGTATTCTACCCTTGAGAAGCCCTCCACAAACCTTCTATAATAACCTGCTAGCCCCATGAAGGATCTGATATCTGCCACGTCCTTTGGTATAGGCCACTCCATTATAGTTCTGATTTTTTCAGGGTCCACTGCAATTCCTTCCTTTGAGATCACATGACCCAAATATTGTATTTCCTCCTTGAAGAAATCACACTTACTAAACTTTGCATATAACTGATGTTCCCGCAAAGTTTGCAACACCACTCTAAGATGTTCTTCATGCTCCTTTCTTGATCGGGAGTAAATCAGAATGTCGTCTATGAAGATTAACACAAACTTATCTAAGAACTTGTGAAACACATTGTTCATCAAACACATGAATGTAGCAGGTGCATTGGTCAAACCAAAAGGTAGCACCATGAACTCGTAATGCCCATACCGCGTTCTAAAAGTTGTTTTTGTGATATCCTCCTCCTTAATTCTGATCTGATGATAACCAGATCGCAAATCGATCTTAGAGAATACTGTTGCTCCCTTCACCTGATCAAAAAGTTCATCGATCCGAGGTAAGGGATACTTATTTTTTATTGTGAGCTTATTCAGCTAACGATAATCAATGCACATCTGGAAAGTTCTGTCTTTCTTTTTGACAAATAACGCTGGGGATCCCCAGGGTGATACGCTGGGACGGATGTAATTCTTGTCTAACAACTCCTGCAGTTGCATTTTTAATTTTGTTAGCTCTGGTACGGTCATTCGGTAAGGCACTCGTGACACGGGTGCCGCTCCCGGAATGAGTTCAATGGTAAAGTCCACATCTCTTTTAGGTGGCAGTCCGGGTACTTCCTCAGGAAATACATCTACAAACTCCTGTACTACCGGAATATTGCCCAGCATAGCTGTTTTATCCTTCTGATTTGCGTAACCCACCTGAATAGCATAAATTTGACACTTCTTCTTGATGCATTTGGCTAATTGAGATGCTGTAATGGGTCGAATCTGTACAGGATGTTTGATTCCTTGTAGCTCCTGCTGCTCTCCATGGTCGTCCTTATAATAGATAGCTTTCGTCTTGCAATTTACTAATGACCAGTGTTTTTCCATCCAATCCATCCCAATCAGGACGTCATATGAACCCAACGGCAATATGTTCAGGTCTGCCACTATTGGCTGCCCTGCTATGGTTAAAGGGCATTTATTTATTTTGGCCAAGACTCGCCTCTTGGCTCCCGTAGCTAATTGAACCAGCCACGGATTTCTGAATTTCTCAGATTGTAATTTACACTGTTCTACTATCTTTGGGCTAACATAACTTAAAGTAGCTCATGGATCAATAAGAACAGCTAAAGAAAGGTTCGAAATGTTACCTTCAAATTCAACCATAGATGGCTGGTACTCTGCTTGGCGATCCTCCAAAGCTGCATTAATTCTGGGTATACTATGTGCCACGTCCCCAGCGGTCGACACCTCATGAATTTGAGATATCTGGTCTGTCCCTTTTCACTGCGGGCAATTTTTGACATAGTGAGGTCCTCCACAGCCCCAGCATTGCACTGGAGGTCTGGTCACCCCTTCACTTTCTGGCCTAACAGGTTGTTCACTTATTCTAGATTCACTTGCTGACCTTGCTCGGGATGCACCTCTTGCTACAGATCTACTGTTTAACCCTTTACCAGCTCCCTTACTTCCATTGTTGCGACCTCCCTTGCTGTTTCCAGCCATCCGACTGCTCTTTTTCTCATTCCCCCTTCTGTTTATTCTACTGGTAGCAGATCCTTTCTTTTCAAATGGCTTCATCCATGGTTCTAGGATTGTCAAACTCAATCCGTTCTCTTATATATGCAGGTAAACTGCTCACAAACCTTTGAACCTTGGCTTTCTCCTCCTTGATATAAGGTACATAACGTAGCAGAGAGGTAAAGCAGTTAATGAACGCGTCCATAATCTGCTGCCCCAGTCTTAAATCATGGAACTCTCTTGCTTTCTCATCGTAGAAACGCTCAGTTAGGTACCTTTCTTTGAAGTATTTCTGAAACTTCTCCCAAGTAATGGTTCATTCGCTGACCCCTTTAACGATTTTGATTTCCTCCCACCACAAGGTTGCCTTACCTTGTAGCTGAAAAATAGCCAGCCTCGCTTTTAAGTTGTGATCATACTCATACAACTGAAAATATTTATTCATGTTTATTAACCATGCTTCTGCTGCCTCCTCCTGTTCACCATCGAAATGCGGGGGTTTAATCTTCCGGAATTCTCCCTGCAGCTCCATTTTCTGACGTTTTGGGTTTGCTGTTGTAGCACATTGTCAGAATGATCCTCCTTGTCTTCTGAATTTTTAGGTGCATTCTGAAAGTCTTGCTCCTCTGTCACCCTCTGTTGTTCCGCGCTAGGGTTAGATGAAGGTGGATTCTGCCTGTCTGACAAACTCTTCAGAATTCTTCCTTATTCTACTGTTAAACGTGCATGGTCTTCTCGTAAGCGTGCCATCTCATTTTTCAATTCCTGAACAGTTTCAAGTATTGCCAGATTGGTACTTCGTGTTGCCTCACCCAACTGTACCCACAGTTCTGGATTTTCCTGAGGGTTACTACTGTCTCCCTGCATTTTGTTACTTTGCCTTTTCTTTCTTTGGCTTGTCTGCTAGCTTGTTTAGTTCTGTGTATCACCCCTTCATAACAGAACAACAGTTAAGTACTTTTATCAGTTTTCTTTTTTGTAGATATATATGGTGTATGCTGCTGCACAGTGAAACATGTCATATTGAGGCCACAGTGTTGTAACTGGGCTCTGATACCAATTTGTCACAATCCCCTACACATAAATATACATAGTAAAAAAAAATTCTATAGTCTAATTATTAAGACCCATACTATACGCATGAGCTATTACCTCATACGTTACCACCACATATATGCTTCCGAGCTTCATCTAATGGTTATTTGGTCATTCACTATTCTATGCAAGGTTCACCATAATACAATTATTAGCTCATTGGTTGGCATTGGTTGTGATGTTTGCAATATGGTATAAGCGTTAACTTGTTTTGGTGTAACATATATGTTGACCCTTGGCCTAACCCCTAAACCCTCCCCAGCATACGGAGCATTAATGGGCGCGGGGTTTGGAGGTCCGGCTGTAGACTTTGGCAAACTCAACGCACCTACCACATTGGTTGTATCGGCTTACAGTTGGCCAGGTGGCATGGCCAGTACACATGGCCATGTGACACCTTGGTCTTGGGATCCTCGACCCTCCCGCCTCTTCTCCCCGCTTCATCTGAATGGTCAGGATCTAATTTGGCCATCGAACTGTGGAAATACCTTCCAGGGTCTCGAGTCACTACTTAAACCTCGTGAGCCAAGGTTGGGGTTCATTTGTTCGCATTGTATTGTCGGTTCAGTGCTCTACCGAGACTCTGGTTCAGTTTTTATAGACTTACAGTTTAGCACCTGCAACTGCTTCACAGGCCGAGAAGGGCCCAGCTCCACCTCCTCTCAGGTGACTTACGCTCTGTGATTATTCAATAACCTTCTTGTTATTCCACTGTAATGTTATGATTGATTAATGTGTGCCCTTCTGCTGTTGGGCGAGCACAGGTGGAGTTGCATACCAGTTTATGGAAACGAGGTGATGGTCTCGACAGTCTTTCATTCCGATAGATCCAGGTTGGTCTCGATAACGTTTACCTGTCCTTTTCTTTAAACTAGCTCAGAACCTTTTGTTTTTTCTGAGTGATGCTCTATGTTTTATTTTCAGACCCCGAGGGTTTGCTAGTCCCATGTTTGAGTTCAAGAGGTATTTTCCAAGAGAACCCTCGCGGTTGCTTATGAGCTATGACCGGTCAGTTTAGAGATTTGTCTGGGGAATCCGTTCCATACGGAACCCATCTTTCGTTTTTCTTGTTCCTTCATGGATTAAGGTGGTTTCCTTTTACGCTGCCGAATCTTGGGTCTATTATTTTTTTTGTGTAATCTCCCAGCTTTGGCCTGGCCTTAAGCTTTATTTGGGAGTTGGCGGAACAGGTCCTTTGTTAAATACTACCCTTATTTTCTGTATACGCATACTGTTTTCCTATCAACAGTACACTGCTATATTGTTTTTCTCTTCACTTGATGGCATATGCAGAACTTGGCCTTATGTTCAAGCCCACCGACGGCATAAGCTTTCTTTGAAATATATCTCATGGTATTCGTCTAATGGATATTCATTTTGTCTTCGAAGTTAAATGTCAATGCCATTATATTGTTCTCTGTACAGAAACGCTCTATATCTTAACGCTGCTAAAATGCGTATTTCAGTTTATGTATCTACATTGTCGACCTATATAGAACAATTTCTAATTTATGCATGCTAGTCGAGGTCTGTTATTTCTTTGATATACATGCTCTCAGTATAGATAAACGATGATTCCTCCGTTCTGTTTTCTTTTGATTAAGTATGAGGGTTTTCTAATTGAAAACAGAAGGATTTGTACATAGCATGAGGGTTTATCCACTTTACTTCGTTCCTCTTTAACTAGTTTCGCTGTTCTTTTATTGCGAAGCTGTGGATAAGTCGCATAGTTTATATTCAGGGACAGAGTCCCATGTAGCCGTAAGATATTCCTTTGCTTATCTGAGTGATGGTTTCATATTGCATCTACCAGGTTTACATATATATATATATATATTGGCATGTTCGTTTTCTGTTTGTTTCAATAGATGCATTCCGGCTACAGCCGTGTCCCTTTGTCGGGATCTGAGTATTCCAGACTCATAATTCATAGCTTATAATATGTAACAATAGTTACGTTTCGGGTATTTCAGTTTATGCTTATTTTGATATAGCTTTCTCGAGAACATACTGCCTCGGTTACCTATGCCTGTTTCGTGCCAGACTACTCTGCACCCATAACAGACATATAATAAACTACTCTGCACCCGTGACAGGCATATAATAAATGACTTAGACAGAGAATGAATTATCTTTGGTATTGCATACGCTACCCAGGCATTTCCATAACCCAACCCTCTGTATGTTTACTAACTGCCAATTAGTTTCTAAGCCAGGTCTATCAGCGAATAGCCTATTCCTTGACCATACTTATGCGGTTCCAAGTATGTTGTAACAGTACTAAGAAACTATGACAGATCTGATTTACTTCTAAGTACGTTGTAACAGTACTAAGAAACTATGACAGATCTGATTTACTTCTGTAATCATTTATAAGTCTTGTTTTATGCAAAAGGATTCTGAGATTAGGAACCGTACCCATTCTGTCAAAATCACAATTAGATACTCAAGCAAGTCACCTGTGCTTCGAGTATGCTCGTCCACCTAGCCATGAGATCCATCTTCTGACGGAATTCTCTCCCCCGAGCTATCTTGCAGGCCTCAAGCCCTCAACAAGATCTGGGCACCTAGTGCCTGGTTATCTGGTCCCTACCAGACTTAACCAATTTTTCCTCAGTATCTTCTCTTTTCCTCTTTTCTTCCTCTGGAAAAGAATCCCTTCTGTCTATCCCAACAGCACATAACTTCCCCTTACCCCCAAGACTTTTCCTGTTTGGGAGGGAAGTTCAAATCAGTTATGACAACTGATTTCCTTTCTTTGAAATACACCTCCCAGAGGCTGCCAGCATTTCAAGAAAACATTCCATTTATTTAATAATGTAGTTATCACAGTTTTTGTTTCTTTTAAACATAAACAACACTACTACTATATTGTCTTTTTACCATAGTAAAATCCACATTTACATTCTACCGGGGCATTACATCTCCCCCTCCTGAGATTGGACATCGTCCCGATGTCCGTTTCTCTTAAACAAATGCAGGTAAGCCTTTTTAAGGAGTTCCTCATCCTCCCAAGTGGCCTCTTCAGGTCCGTAATGCTGCCACTGCACCTTAGCTTGGATAATAGCCCGTTTCCGCAGCTGCACTTCTCTCCGGTCGAGAATGGTCAGTGGTTCGACCAGAACCTCGCCTTCCGGCTCGACCTGCAGAAGCAACAGATTTAGTTATTCACTGTTTAAGAATAGAATTTATTCATAACGACCAAATTTAATTCTTACCCGAATTTCCTGCCATTGGATCACATGTTTAGGATCGTAGACGTATTGTTTTAATACAGAAACATGAAAAACATTGTGAATCCTAATATGGCTTGGTAGAGCAAGCTGATAAGCTACTGGCCCCACTCTTGCCAGAATTTGGAAAGGTCCAAAATAGCGTGGTGCCAGCTTGGCACACCCACTCCACTGCAAGGCACTTCTTCTGGTTTGAATTCTTACGAAAACATGGTCTCCGACATGGAATTCCTTGAACCTTCTCTTTCAGTCGGCAAAACTTTTTTGTCTATCCTGAGCAGCCTTTAAATTATTGCGCACCTTCTTCACCATGTCTTCCATCTCTTTGAGCATATCCGGGCCCAACCTTAATCTATCTTCAGGTCCACCCCAACTTGAGGGTGTGTGGCACTTTCGCCCATACAGAACCTCAAAGGGACTCAACTGTGTTGATGAATGATACCCGTTATTATACGCGAATTCAACCAGATGGAGATATTCCTCCCACTGGGTTGGCTGCATCATAACACATGCCCTCAGCATGTCCTCCACTACCTGGTTTACCCGCTCCGTTTGCCCATCGGTCTGGGGGTGATAGGCTGTGCTAAAGTTCAGCTGTGTCCCCAGTTCTGCAAACAATGTCCTCCAAAAGGCTGATGTGAACTTAACATCACGATCCGAGATTATTACCTTCGAAAGTCCATGCAACTTAAACACATTTTGCATGAAGATATGAGCAATTTGCACAGCTTTATACGTGGATTGAACCGGTATGAAGTGTGTTGCCTTACTTAATTTATCCACTACTACCATAATGGAATCATTATTTTTCTTTGTTCGAGGAAACCCGGTTATAAAGTCCATGGAAATGATCTCCCATTTCCATTCTAGAATGGGTAAGGGTTGTAGCAACCCTGCTGGATGCATATGTTATGTTTTAATCTGCTGGCATTCTAGGCACCGCGCTAGATATTCAGCTACGTCGTTCTTCATTCTTGGCCAATAATATTCCTTCCGAAGTGCGACAACCATTTTCTGGTACCCTGGATGTCTGGTGTAATGGCTGGTATGGAATTCATCCAGAATCAATTTTCGAAGATCATTTTCATTGGGCACATACAGCCTTTTATGAAAATACAGCACTTTGGCATCATCTAACTCGTATCCTTATTGTATTTCCTTATCAGAAAGCTGTTGTATTTGCTGTTTAATTTGCTGATATACCGCATCTTGATCAGCTGCTGCTTTTATCTTTTCAAGTAAGGTACTCTGCCATCTACTGACTGAAAGTCTGCACACACATTGCACCTTTCGGCTCAACGCATCAGCCACTCGATTCTCCTTTCCCTTCAAATGCTTAATTTCAAAATCGAACCCACTTAAGAAATCTTCCCATTGAGCTTGTCTCGTGTTCAAGGTGGGTTGACTGAAATAGTTCGTCAAACTATGATGGTCTGTCAACAACAGAAATTTTCTTCCTAACAGATAATGTCTCCACATTTTCAGCGCATGGATAACAGCTGCCAATTCCAAGTCGTAAGCGGAGTATTTATGTTCATGTTCCTTCAATTTCCTTGATTCATAAGCAATCACTCTTCCTTCTTGCATTAACACTCCCCCCACACCTTCTTTGCTTGCATCAGTACAGACCACGTAATCCTTATTAGGATCAGTTATACTCAAGATAGGTGCAGTGGTGAGTAAATGTTTGAGCTGTTCAAAACTTCGCTGACATTCTGAAGTCCACTTAAATACCTTCCCCTTCTTTTGTAAGGAAGTAATAGGGTATGCTACCCTTGAAAAGCCCTCCACAAACCTTCTATAATAACCTGCTAGCCCCATGAAGGATCTGATATCTGCCACGTCCTTTGGTATAGGCCACTCCATTATAGTTCTGATTTTTTCAGGGTCCACTGCAATTCCTTCCTTTGAGATCACATGACCAAAATATTGTATTTCCTCCTTGAAGAAATCACACTTACTAAACTTTGCATATAACTGATGTTCCCGCAAAGTTTGCAACACCACTCTAAGATGTTCTTCATGCTCCTTTCTTGATCAGGAGTAAATCAGAATGTCGTCTATGAAGATTAACACAAACTTATCTAAGAACTTGTGAAACATGTTGTTCATCAAACACATGAATGTAGCAGGTGCATTGGTCAAACCAAAAGGTAGCACCACGAACTCGTAATGCCCATACCGCGTTCTAAAAGCTGTTTTTGCGATATCCTCCTCCTTAATTCTGATCTGATGATAACCAGATCGCAAATCGATCTTAGAGAATACTGTTGCTCCCTTCACCTGATCAAAAAGTTCATCGATCCGAGGTAAGGGATACTTATTTTTGATCGTGAGCTTATTCAGCTCACGATAATCAATGCACATCCGGAAAATTCCGTCTTTCTTTTTGACAAATAACACTGGGGCTCCCCAGGGTGATACGTTGGGATGGATGTAATTCTTGTCTAACAACTCCTGCAGTTGCATTTTTAATTCTGTTAGCTCTGGTACGCTCATTTGGTAAGGTGCCCGTGACACGGGTGTCGCTCCCGGAATCAGTTCAATGGTAAAGTCCACATCTCTTTTAGGTGGCAGTCCGGGTACTTCCTCAGGAAATACATCTACAAACTCCTGTACTACCGGAATGTTGCCCAGCATAGCTGTTTTATCCTTCTGATTTGCGTAACCCACCTGAATAGCATAAATTTGACACTTTTTCTTGATGCATTTAGCTAACTGAGATGCTGTAATGGGTCGAATCTGTACAGGATGTTTGATTTCTTGTAGCTCCTGCTGCTCTCCATGGTCGTCCTTATAATAGATAGTTTTCGTCTTGCAATTTACTAATGACCAGTGTTTTTCCAGTCAATCCATCCCAATCAGGATGTCATATGAACCCAACGGCAATATGTTCAGGTCTGCCACTATTGGCTGCCCTGCTATGGTTAAAGGGCATTTATTTATTTTGGCCAAGACTCGCCTCTTGGCTCCCGTAGCTAATTGAACCAGCCACGGATTTCTGAATTTCTCAGATTGTAATTTACACCGTTCTACTATCTTTGGGCTAACATAACTTAAAGTAGCTCCTGGATCAATAAGAACAGCTAAAGAAAGGTTCGAAATGTTACCTTCAAATTCAACCATAGATGGCTGGTACTCTGCTTGGCGA
Source organism: Pinus taeda (assembly GCA_000404065.3). NCBI lineage: Eukaryota > Viridiplantae > Streptophyta > Pinopsida > Pinales > Pinaceae > Pinus > Pinus taeda. The sequence continues at coordinate 358,876 of APFE030421132.1, forward strand.
TCCTCCAAAGCTGCATTAATTCTGGGTATACTATGTGCCACGTCCCCAGCGGTCGACACCTCATGAATTTGAGATATCTGGTCTGTCCCTTTTCACTGCGGGCAATTTTTGACATAGTGAGGTCCTCCACAGCCCCAGCATTGCACTGGAGGTCTGGTCACCCCTTCACTTTCTGGCCTAACAGGTTGTTCACTTATTCTAGATTCACTTGCTGACCTTGCTCGGGATGCACCTCTTGCTACAGATCTACTGTTTAACCCTTTACCAGCTCCCTTACTTCCATTGTTGCGACCTCCCTTGCTGTTTCCAGCCATCCGACTGCTCTTTTTCTCATTCCCCCTTCTGTTTATTCTACTGGTAGCAGATCCTTTCTTTTCAAATGGCTTCATCCATGGTTCTAGGATTGTCAAACTCAATCCGTTCTCTTATATATGCAGGTAAACTGCTCACAAACCTTTGAACCTTGGCTTTCTCCTCCTTGATATAAGGTACATAACGTAGCAGAGAGGTAAAGCAGTTAATGAACGCGTCCATAATCTGCTGCCCCAGTCTTAAATCATGGAACTCTCTTGCTTTCTCATCGTAGAAACGCTCAGTTAGGTACCTTTCTTTGAAGTATTTCTGAAACTTCTCCCAAGTAATGGTTCATTCGTTGACCCCTTTAACGATCTTGATTTCCTCCCACCACAAGGTTGCCTTACCTTGTAGCTGAAAAATAGCCAGCCTCGCTTTTAAGTTGTGATCATACTCATACAACTGAAAATATTTATTCATGTTTATTAACCATGCTTCTGCTGCCTCCTCCTGTTCACCATCGAAATGCGGGGGTTTAATCTTCCGGAATTCTCCCTGCAGCTCCATTTTCTGACGTTTTGAGGTTTGTTGTTGTGGCACATTGTCAGAATGATCCTCCTTGTCTTCTGAATTTTCAGGTGCATTCTGAAAGTCTTGCTCCTCTGTCACCCTCTGCTGTTCCGCGCTGGGGTTAGATGAAGGTGGATTCTGCCTGTCTGACAAACTCTTCAGAATTCTTTCTTGTTCTACTGTTAAACGTGCATGGTCTTCTCGTAAGCGTGCCATCTCATTTTTCAATTCCTGAACAGTTTCAAGTATTGCCAGATTGGTACTTCGTGTTGCCTCACCCAACTGTACCCACAGTTCTGGATTTTCCTGAGGGTTACTATCGTCTCCCTGCATTTTGTTACTTTGCCTTTTCTTTCTTTCGCTTGTCTGCTAGCTTGTTTAGTTCTGTGTATCACCCCTTCATAACAGAACAACAGTTAAGTACTTTTATCAGTTTTTTTTTTGTAGATATATATGGTGTATGCTACTGCACAGTGAAACATGTCATATTGAGGCCACAGTGTTGTAACTGGGCTCTGATACCAATTTGTCACAATCCCCTAAACATAAATATACATAGTAAAAAAAATTTCTATAGCCTAATTATTAAGACCCATACTATACGCATGAGCTGTTACCTCATACGTTACCACCACATACATGCTTCCGAGCTTCATCTAATGGTTATTTGGTCATTCACTATTCTATGAAAGGTTCGCCATAATACAATTATTAGCTCATTGGTTGGCATTGGTTGTGATGTTTGCAATATGGTATAAGCATTAAATTGTTTTGGTGTAACATATATGTTGACCCTTGGCCTAACCCCTAAACCCTCCCCAGCATACGGAGCATTAATGGGCGCGGGGTTTGGAGGTCCGGCTGTAGACTTTGGCAAACTCAACGCACCTACCACATTGGTTGTATCAGCTTACAGCTGGCCAGGTGGCATGGCCAGTACACATGGCCATGTGACACCTTGGTCTTGGGATCCTCAACCTTCCCGCCTCTTCTCCCCGCTTCATCTGAATGGTCAGGATCTAATTTGGCGATCGAATGGTGGAAATACCTTCCAGGGTCTCGAGTCACTACTTAAACCTCGTGAGCCAAGGTTGGGGTTCTTTTTTTCGCATTGTATTGTCGGTTCAGTGCTCTGCCGAGACTCTGGTTCAGTTTTTACAGACTTACAGTTTAGCACCTGCAACTGCTTCACAGGCCGAGAAGGGCCCAGCTCCACCTCCTCTTAGGTGACTTACGCTCTGTGATTATTCAATAACCTTCTTGTTATTCCACTGTAATGTTATGATTGATTAATGTGTGCCCTTCTGCTGTTGGGCGAGCACAGGTGCAGTGGCATCCAGTTTATGGAAACGAGGTGATGGTCTCGACAGTATTTCAT
>APFE030421140.1:0-24062 GCA_000404065.3 Pinus taeda
GGCTAATGGGATGGTGGAAGCATTCAATAAAGTGTTGGAGAATGCAGTGACTAAGGTTTGCAACACTCAGCAAAACGATTGGGACCTACACATACCTATGGTGTTATGGGCTTATTGGATGAAGTGCAAGAAGTTAACAAGACAAACACCCTTTAGGTTGGTATACGGGGTTGAAGTGGTGATGCCTATGGAGTAAATTGTGCCTAGTTTGTGCATAGTGGCACTCATGGGTATGACAGATCGCGGAGCCCTGGAAGAGAGGCTCGCATAGCTAGATGAGCTTGAAGAGGACTAATTTTTGGTTGGATTTCACCAGCAGGTCCAAAAGCAGCGTGAAAAGGCATGGCATGATCGACACATCAAGTTGTGCACATTTAAGGTAAATGATCTGGGTTTTTTGTTTGATAGTAAGTTTGATAAATTCCCCGGTTGAGGATGCACTCGTTAGGGCTCTATGCTATTAAGGAGATTACCAATGGTGGCACAATCCAATTGGTTAAATTGAATGGAGATCCCTTCCCAGGAAAGGTGAATGGCAGTCGGTTAAGCCATACACAGGTGGCCCATCAATCTGACTATGTGACAAAAGCACAGTCTTAGCACTCCAGGCAACTGAAAGGAGGCACGTGACTATAAACTACACTTCCTGGGTTGGGGAGCTACTCGATTTCAGGACTGCACAAAGCATGGAAGTGTCACAGGAACCGAGACAGTGCGAAGGCATCTACACTACTCGTGGAAATAGCGCGTAGGTCTACCGGAAAGTGACTGTTAAAGTCAATGTTCACAATTTGATGGTTGGATTGTGGCCAAATGGAGTGGGTGGCCGGCATTTAAGGAAAAATTTATGGATTAGATTCTTGAAAACCTGCCACCAATCTAGCATTAATAGGCTGAATGTGGGGGGAATAGTTGGATTTGAATTCAAAAGGCCCTATAAATTACAAGTGGTTGTCCTGTAAAAAACACTTGGCATTTTGAAAATTCAGTTATCGTGTTATCAGGTGTGTATGGACCATGCAAATTTCGAGGCTTTGAGGGAAAGTTCAATGCTTGAGAGATTGCCGAAGGAGACACAACACCTCCTCAATAGAATGATGTTGACACCCGCGGAAGTCATGGACACAGAAGTGGTGACAGCTGAGGAAGCCGTGTAGGAAATTGAGGTAGTAGAAGCTGCCCTAGAGAGTGCCAAAGTGGTAGTCGAATCCCTAAATTAGCCAGGACGCCGAGACCAAAGAAGGATAAGCAGAATATGCTACAAGTACGCATCTCACCAAGAAACCCATAGAGGACCAAGCTCACTTTTCACGAAAAGGGGAAGGCCATTAATCTAGAGGCAAATGAGGAAGAATCTGAAGAAATCTTGGTGGATGAGGAGGATTTGGAAATAGAAGTTGAAACCTAGGGTGCGGACCCTATTACTAGGTTACCAGAATATGTTCCTCTGTGCAAGGGGAAAGCCAAGGTGCTAAAGGACATAGACAAGAGCAAGAGCTCCCTGCAAACTCCATTTCTCCTGGATGACATTATTTTTGAGGGGTTGTGCTTAGGGTGGGTTCCTATAGTAAAGTTCAAAGATTGGGAGTTCACAGATCACAAGAAATTCCCACATTTAGTGATTGAGCAGTTAATACACCGACGGATTGATACGACTGCTGGAACAATCGAATTAGAGTCATGGAAATGGCTCAAGGGTGTAGAGAAAGCCGGGTTGCTCAACCTTCTCTGGGTATTGCATTACCACTGCGCCCCAGTAACCATCTTCGTCATCAAGCAGCTGCTCTGCTTGGTGCATAATGGGTATTTGTGGTTGGAGGAGCCCATTCCCATCACAGACCACTTGATTCATTGGATGCTTCCTTACTCAGGGGAGAATCTAGCCAATATATCAGAAGGAAAAGGTGGTGAGTGGCACTCGCGGAAGCTATGAAGCAGAATTTCAAGTTGGAGAAGAAGAAGCGGGGATATGCCATCTCCAACATTAACAACCCTGCAGTCAAGGTAGCAACACAAATATTAGCAGGGAAGGTGATGCAGAAGTGCCATGTGGATAGGTGCTTGCACCTGTGATTGCATTGGAATCCCAATGCATTGAAGGATTCCAGCTCAACTAGGTGAATTATCTATGCGACGTGTTCCTTGCGAACTATTGCGAGGCACAGGAGCAGGGTAAGATGTTCCACTATATGTGGCTCTTACTATCGATTGTACTGGTGGCATGGGAGCTGCGAGAAGATAACCAATTCCCTTCGGTCACGTCGGACCTTCCAGAGGTAGCGAAGTACGCTTTGTTGTGGGAGACCAAGGACGTGAAGCGTGTAAAAGAAAGCAAGAGATTTTGTATCTTTATGGAGATGAGTATCCAGATGGGGATCAACTGCAAGCTGCGATTGTCGCCCACAATATATGCTATTTTACAGATCTTTGCAGAGTTCAAAGTGGATTTTCACCATGTCTTTATTAGGGAGCGAAAGGACCCTACGAAGACATGGCATAACTTACCATATCTGGAAGCTGATCATGTTATCTTTATAGTCCTCAAGTCTTGGCTGCTAGAGTGGCGTGCTGCAATAGGCTCCATAGTGGAAATTTACATGTCCACTATGCAACATAAGAAGGAAGAAAAAAAGCTCAGAATGGCACAACTAGCTATGAAGTGCAGAAAAGAGGAAGCGGAGACTAAGACCCAGGCAGCACGCGACACCACAAAATTGGCAGAACAACATAAGACATGAGGAGAAGAGAGTGAAGGACAGAAGTCACCTCTGCCCGAGGTTGACGCAGAAGCAGAGGAGTTGACAGAACAAGGTGGCGTGGACCCGTAGATGACGTCCACCCAAGAAAACCTAGGCTTCAAAGACATCCTTTAACCCAATCACCCTCATTGAGGGGGATTTGCACGATATTGGAGAAACAGTGAGGGATGTCATAGCAGAGGCCTTCCAATAGTTTAGAGAGCAGGAGAAATTGGTGTTCGGGGCTCTCCAAACAGAGCCACAGGAGTTGCAGGCTTGCACTCCACAGGCTCGCACAATGTCCACCAGCCTCGCGATCGGCACTTCCATTGCCGCGGAGATCTTGCAAAAAAAGGTGACCAACACGATAGTGCTACCACATGGGTCACTTACTACAGAAAATGAGGCCGACAGGCCCATGGTCAGTAGCCTGAAAGGGGTGGGATTGAATATGGTTGCGCTCCCTCGAGAGATTCTCCACCTCTTGCACGATGGAGTCACCATGGAACTTAGGGCCTAGGAGAGTCACGCTCTACAGGTGATGAGCAAGCTGCACATCAATATTGAGAAGTTGGGCCTGCAGCACAATGAGGCAGTGGAACAAAATAAGCAGATCATGCAGATTGTGGAGGAATCCTATCGAATGGTCCCTGAGTTGGAAATTCATGCAGAAGAATTGGTTGAGGCACGCGTCTGCAAGTTGGCCATAGGGGTGCGCAACACTTGGACAAAGATGGCTAGGATTCAGTTGGAGTTGAACCTGCAAATCACAGAATTGCAGTTGAAGGCTCAAACTTCAACTCCGCCAGAAGTTAGGGAACATCGTGCCACCACTGTTGCAACAACAATAGCGGTGGTCAACAGTGTAGTAGCAGACTTCATGTGACTTTTTGAACCATCATTCGAGGTCCTAACCACCTTGCGGGAGGACTCGAATGTAGAGCACCTGGAGACCGAGGTGTGCAATATACAATAGATATATGACAAGGTCAAAGGGTGAGGAGTGGCTCCAATGTCCCACTATTGGGACTAGTGATGTATGGTGTACATATGTGTCTTGGAACATTTTCTTAATTTAGAAGCATGTCTCAGGCCAACTCATTTCCACGCATGTTTTGTATCCATTTGTAAGATTATTCTTTAAATGTTTGTAATGCATGTTTTCTTAACTTGTACTAAGATAGTTTAATTGCTTCAGTTATTGTAGTGCTTGCATTGTTGAAGATGTGTTGTATTGTTTATCATTGTTGTCTCATATGTGTGGACTACTCCATAGGACATTAGACAAACCGTTCTTGTTTTACTTGTTTATAACGACCGTCATCCTTGTGTGGACTACTCCGTTGGATAGTGTATTCATTTTCCCTTGCACTTTAGTTTTAATGACTTCTACATCTGTTGTGGACTATTCTGCTGGATGCTGGATAGACCCTTGTTGTTTTCTTGTGTGCCTCTCCCTGGGTGGTACTACTAACTCTCATCTAGAGGCTCACCTTTACCCTCTCCCTTATAGTAAGAGAACCTGGACACAGAGTTACATTATGCATTCACTAGGCATACTCACCTCGCTTTCTTGAAGTTACAAGTCTAATGTTGTCATGTGCTGAACAATAAGAGCTAAGGAAAATCACTAAGATAATGGAAACCAGGTCATGTGCTAAACAATAAGAGCTAAGGAAAATCTCTAAGATATTGGATGGGACTCCTACACCAAACAATTTGAGGTATAGTTGGGCCTTCATACCAGGGAGATCCCCATAATATTGGCAGGTCCAACACCATCAACACCTCCTTAAATGGCAGTTCATTTATCAATGGGCAATCAATTACCATCAACTCATTCAGTCGGGCCAATAGTCCAAGAGAACGTGGAAAACATTTCAATTTCTTACATTTATGAAGCTGTAATTCCTTCAACTTCTTTAAGTCACTTAGTGAAGCCAACAAAATTTCTCATCCTTACATACATAGTGTTGGGATTTCTTCAATTTTTTAAAGTTAAAAATGGTAGTGTGTCCAACAAAGGGCCTACATCAAGAAATTCCAAATCACTCAAATATCCAATTGCACTTGGAAGTTCCTTTAAATTTGAACCTCTCAAATATAACATTTTAAGTGACCTATGATGTGCCACGTGTGAAGGGAAAACATAAATTTTGTAACACAAATTTACATACTCAAACATGCTTATATTTCCCAATGTTTCACTTGACATGGTTAAATTTGTGGAAGACTCCAAATCAAGAAGTTGAAGTCTAACTATTTTACAAAAGGAATATGACAACCTTTCCAATGTGGGGCACCAAGACAACTTGATTAGTAGGAGGTTGGTTAAATTACAAAATATTCTCGCATTCTCTTCAACGTTTGGAAATTAGATCATTGAATTTGTTGGAATTTGGTTAAATTACTATAGGAATATGGTAGGCTCTGGAAATATTGGCACGTAAATAGTTGAATCAGTTGGAGGTTGTTTAACTTGCCAAAAGAATCGGGCGGTCTCTTCAAAGCTTAGCACTCAAATAACTCAATCTATTGGAGATTGTTTAAACTACCAAAAGAATTTGACAATGTATCCATTTTATTGCACTTTGTCAAGATGATGTGTTGGAGATTGCTTAAGTCACAAAAGCACTCAAGTAGTGACTTCATTTCTAAGAATTTTCGTAAGTCCGATGCTCTTAACAATTTTGTAAGAAAAAATTCTTATGAAAATTTTGTGAGATTGACCTTGTCCTCTTCAAATGAATATTCAGTAGGATGACTAATTAAGATCCATTGTAAGTGGAGTTGGCAGAGAAACGAAGGCGAACTTCTAGGGTTTCACCGAGTTGCAAACAGTGTTCCTTATGGAGGGTCGCAGAGGAGGGAGAGCCATTCCCTCCTACAAGGAGGTCATTGCTAGTAGAGGTAAGAAACCTCTAGAAAATGCTAGAGGTACTTTGGAGGAAGGGAAAAGGAATATGGAAGAGGATACAGTAGGAGCCAATACTAAGGAAATCAATGGCACAAAGGACAAGGAGGTAGAAGACAAAAAACAGGGAACTAAACATAAGAAACAAAAAGGACCCTGCAAACCCAAAGCTAAGATCATACCTAGAGTTATTTTAAATGACCTTGCTCTGCAGGCGCACAGGTATCACATGTAGACATATGATATTATCTTTAAGTTCATGGGACTATGGACCACTGAAAAAGCATTACAAACATGGACCAAATATCACTGGAAACCTAAAGGGAGCATTGACCTTCATCTTAGGTCAAAGGGATTCTTCACTGTGGTGTTCACGAATATTGAAGACAAGGACAGAGTATTTGAAGGGGGACCCTACTTCTATGCAGCAGTTGGACTCTACATGAGACCATGGATGATGAATTTTGTCCCAGAACAAGAGACTTTTACTTCGGTACCGGTCTGGGTAAGACTCTATTCTTTACCTTTGGATTACTGGCAAAATGAATTGTTAACAGCCATAGGAAATAAATTAGGTTGTTTTGTCAAAGCTCCTGAATCCATAAGAAGAGGGAAATATACTTCCTTTACTAGGATATGTGTGGAAATGGATCTATCAGGAGCTCTACCAGATGAAGTGATCCTAGAAGTATTTGATGAAGAATGGGTGCAAACAATAGACTATGAGCATATTCCATTCAGATGCCTTAGATGTCATGAACATGGGCATCTATTTAGAGACTGTCCACTCGGTAAAGTGGTAAATAACAGCAAGGCTAACACAGCGAAGGAAATGTATAGCTTCTAGAAAGTGCTGAATCGAGGAAAAGGCAACAAGAGAGGATCAAAGCCACATCACGATGAAGGGCTAAAGGTTAGTCAGAATAAGTTCCAAGTTCTTGAGGAAGACGAAGAGATCACAAAGGAAGATCAAGCAATGGAAGGAAATCCTGGGGAATAGAAAAAAGAAGAAGAACGTGACCAAACTCAGGAAACCGATTATTAGAAAGAATCCATGATGAGTGAAACAGAACCTGAGATGGATCAAGAAATGACCCAGGGTGAAATGGACCTGGAGGACCATGAACTACAGGAGATTCTAGATAAAGAAAACCTAGATCTGGAAGGGTTCTTGATTCGGGGAACTACAGGAGGAGTGGATTCGGTACCTCACGAAGAGCTCAATAGAATACAACAGTTGTTTTTATGGAAAACACATGCTAATGCGGTTGAGAAAGGAAAAAATATATATAGGCAAGATAACGAACGGGTGAAGACGATGAAAACAACTCCCGGACTAGCAACAAGAAACCCAGGTAAGAAAAGAGGCAGGAAAAAACAGAATGAACTCTCGATGGATTGTGGCAAGCTAATGATAGATTCAAGTAAGATGAAAGATCTAGCCAGCTACTCCTTTACAAATATTTAATTATGAAGTTTACATCTTGGAATATTAGAGGTCTAGGGAGTAAACGAAAGCAGAGAATTCTTAGTAATAGGATGAAACAAGAAACGCTGGACATAATCTTTATCCAAGAAATGAAATGTTCCATTCAAAAATTAAGACAAATCCATAGTAAATGGCTCAGCAGATTTGAGTTTCTAGAAGTTAAAGTAGAGGATACAATGGAGGGAATTCTCACCCTTTGGAACCCTCAAAAAATTAGCATAATAGATGCTGAGGCTACAAGGAACTATTTATCAGTCATTATTCAACCTGTAGGAGACAAGCACACCTATTTGGTCACAAATGTTTATGGCCCTCAAAGAATTGACGACAAATTTAAGTTTCTAGACTCACTGGTCGATCTAAGGAACAGACATGCAGGAATACCTTGGATCATGGGGTGGGATTTCAACATGAACAATTATCTTTCGGAGAAAAAAGGAGGAATCATAATTCTGAGTAAAGATTCTTTAGAGTTTCAAACCTTTATAGCTAATATGGACCTTGTAGATATTGAAACGAATACTAGCCTCTTTACTTGGAATAATAAAAGAGGAGAAGAGTCTCAGATAGCCTCAAAGTTAGATAGATTCATGATCTCAGAGGATCTGAGGCTAAAAAATAAAGAAGTAATAGCAGAAGTTCTCCCCTTTGGAGGCTCAGATCACTGGTCGGTCCAACTAGAGATCAAAGGTATGGGCATTCCTAGAAACAAACCTTTCATATTTGAAAATATCTGGCTCTCCCACCTAAATTTCTTCAACAATATTAAAGAATGGTGGTCAGAGGATTTATAGATTCAGGGAACAAGAATGTTTCTTCTTCATAAAATATTAAAGCATATAAAACTCAGACTAAAGGATTGGAATAGAAATGATTTTGGCAATATTTTTGTGGAGAAAAAATATGTTGAAAACAAAATGAAGGTTCTCAACCAAGCTCTGATCAAGGAGGGATTTGACAAAGTCAAAAGTAATCAAGTGGATAAATATCATCAAAAATGGGATGATCTGTGTAAACAAGAGGAAATTGTTTGGAGACAAAAGTCAAGGATTCAATGGCTAAAAGAAGGGGAGCGTAAAATGAAATTTTTTCACAGGTCCACCATGGCGAACAGAATGCACAATAGAATATCTTCAATTAAAAACAAAGAAGGGAATCTTCTAACCTCCCATGAGAATATTGAAGCTGTGTGAGTCCAACACTTTCGAAGCATTACTCAGGAAAATAATTTAGATAGAGAACAGTCCATCAACAAGGTAACTAGAAACATACCAAAGATGGTATCCAGAGAGGAAAATTTCAATCTAAATAGGCTAGTTTCTAAAAAGGAGGTAGATGATGTCCTCAAAGAAATGTAGAATGGAAAAGCACCAGGCCCGAATGGTTTCAATATGGATTTTTTTAAATCTTGCTGGAATATTGTTAAACAGGATATTTTGAACGTAGTGGAGGATTCCAGGTTGAACAGAACTATTTTGAAAGTGCTCAACACCTCCTTTATCTCCCTTATCCCTAAGCAGGACATCGCTCAAACACCGAATAAGTTTATACCTATAGCTCTATGCAATGTGGTTTACAAGATAATATCCAAAGTAGTGGCTAATATACTTAAACCTCTGCTTCCTACCCTAGTTTCAGGGGAACAATTTGGTTATGTGGAAGGCAGACAAATTCTGGACAACATCATTCAAGCCTAGGAGGTGGTTCACTCGCTAAGTAGCAAAAGGCAGGCTAGAATGATCATGCAATTAGATATAGCCAAAGCTTATGATAAGGTAAACTGGACCTATATGAAGAGGGTACTTATTGCTTTTGGTTTTGATCATAATTGGGTCAGGTGGGTGATGGCCTTATTTACTTCCTCCAAATTTTCTATTTTGGTGAATGGCTCTCCCTCTAAGATTTCCAGTCCTTCCAGAGGCCTCAGATAGGGAGACCCACTCTCTTCATTTCTTTTCATTCTCATGATGGAAGGACTTGGTAGGTACATCAAGCATGCTAAAGTAACAGGTAAGATCAAGGGCCTTCAACTATCTAATAATGGCCACGCTCTAACACATCAACAATTTGTAGATGATACAATGCTACAAGGAGTCACCACAGTCAAAGAGGCTACAACATATAAACAAATCCTGAACGTCTTTGCCAGGGCCACAAGTATGGAAGTTAATCTCTCCAAATCAAAAATCTTTTTCTTTAATACCAATATTGCGATTCAAAGGAATATTTCCAGAATTCTTGGCTTTCAAAGGGATTCCCTGCACTCAAAATATTTGGGAGTCCCTCTAACTGCTAAACCAATGCTCAAAAGCATTTGGGAACCCTTGATTAATAAGTTGCAGGATAAAGTCAGTAAATGGACCTTCATATCTTTAAATCTTGCAAGCAGGTTGGTTCTTACAAAAGCTGTTTTGCAAGCCATCCCTATTTTTATGTTATCTACCCTCCTAGCTCCAAAAGGGGTCCTGCACCATTTCAGAAATATACAAAGAAACTTTCTTTGGGGTAAGGAGGAGATGAAGAAGAAATGGGCCTTAGTATCTTGGGAAAAAATTTGCAAACCCAAAAACCATGGAGGGCTTGGCTTGGACGATTAGGAAATACTCAGCAAGGTTTTAGGGGCCAAACTATGGTGGCGTTGGGTTTAGAATCTAGAGACTCAATGGGCAAATATATGGAAAGAAAAATATGCAAGATCCTAGCAAACTAGTGATCTCATAAGAATTTTAGGGAATATTAAGGGCTCATACATTTGGAACAAAGCCTGGGAAAACAGAAGATTAGTTCAAGAAAATAGTTTCTCGGAAATTAGAGAAGGGAATCTAGCTCTTTTTTGGGAAGATAAGTGGCAACAAGAACCAATACTGCCAAAAGAAGACTTCCTAGACCTTAAACATGAGACAGATTCACAAGGATTAATTAAAGTAAAGGACTTTTGGGATAACACTCAGTAGATGGAGAAATGGAGAATTTGGAGAAACATTGATTGTAGAAACAAAAACCCCTTGAAAACAAAAGCAGAGGAGCTAAGGAAAATGGTGGAACAAAGAATGATCTTAGTTTCAGAGGGACAAGACCAACTAAGACGGGGAAATAATAAATACGACACCTTTAATCTTAAAGAAGCAAAAGGCATTCTCCTTGAGCTGGATCCCCAGGTTCTAGACAAAATCTGGCAGAAACTTTGGAGGCACCAAGGGTGGATGAAAATTAAACTCTTCATGTGGTTGGTATACCACAAGAAAATCATGACTTGGGACAACATCAGGAAGAGGGGTGTTTTGGGGCCTTCTAGATGCCTACTCTGTGGGGAGCAAGAAGAAACAATGGAGCATCTTCTCAACAACTGCATTTTCACCTCCTGGTTATGGGACATATTTGCCAAAATCTTTCAATAGTCTGACAGGAACAGAGGGAGCATCATCAATACCCTCAATATTTGGAGGGGAAATTTTTCGGACTATGGAATTCTCAACTCAGCCTGGGCCCTTACACCAGGCTTCATCATATGGAATGTTTGGAAGGAGAGGAATAAAAGAATGTTCAAGGAGGAAAAGAACCCCCCTTATCGCCTGTTTGAGACAATCCTGAAACAACTTAAGGAGACAGTGGGTACCACTGTTCACAACCACCCTAATAATCCTCCCTCAGATATGGATGGAAAAATTCTCAGATAGTTGGGGTTGCAGGGGCTAACTCCTCAAGGTCTTAATAGGAAAGTTACAACAAGGGACACAGAGAAGGATTTCTGGCATCCTCCCCCAGAAGGATATCTAAAATACAATATTGATGGAGCATCAAAAGGAAACCCGGGAACTGCTGGGTATGGAGGAGTCCTTAGGGATGCCAAGGGAAGTATTATCTTCATCTTCCATTGTCACCTAGGAACAACTACCAATAATATGGCTAAACTAATGGCTTTGGAGCAATGCCTGGATTTTCTAAGTCAGGATAATTGCTGCAATGTGATAGTAGAAGCAGACTCAGAACTAGTAATTAACTCAGTGAAAAGAATAAATAGCGGAACAACGCCGGAGAAAGTCTCCAAACAATGGAAATTAATCAGGGTTCTGTAGAGAATTCAGGATCACCTTCAAAACCTGCAAACTAGCAGTTTCCATCATGTTTTCAGAAAGGCCAAAAAGCTGGCAGATCTTCTTTCCAATCAGGGGTCAGCAGTACATAGGTCAAGGTTTCGATGGAGTGGTAGGAGTTGTGACAAAGCAGACTGAGAACTCTTTGCTGTGAGCAAGAGGAAGAAGATAGGAGAGTGTCCAAACACAAAGCCATGGAAGGAAAATCTTAACCTTTTGGCCTTCGTATGTGTCATCAATATCCAGCAAACAGGTCCTTGGCAAGGGGTCGAATAAGGAGGGTCGCTAAATTCCCCTGAGGCAGCGAGATGGTTATCATTGGTCATCGGGGGGAATGTAGCGGAAACCATAGTTCCTTAATTAATGGTGAGCCTCTCTTCTTCTCTGGGGAGCAGGTTCAGGCTAGAAAGTCGAGTAGACGTGGAAGGAATCATTGTATTACTGGCTGCCAGAATCTTTGCATTTTTGGGCCTCGAAGAGGAAAACCGCTTCCTTGTCGGTATTTGGGTGATCGCACCGCTCTTGAGTGGGAAACGGTTTTAGTGATTTTGCAGTGATCCCATCCATCATCCTACACATGGCAGAGTGAGGATTCGGAAAACTGCCCTCCATCGCACATTAATGTTTGGTTAACTTGTGCGGTGCGATTTGATTCTCTACCGTTGGATCTCTTAGTGTGGATCAACAGTCTTAATTGTTCGTGCAGCTTGGAGGGCAGCACGTTAAAATTCGGTCGTCTTTGTAGTGTGATATCTTCCTCGACCGTTGGTTTAAGCATCAAAATGAATAGTTCAGATCAAAGGATCTCTTCCGGGGTCTGATGGGCGGAAGATCCTGTGGGCTTCTGGGGGCATATTGCAATTCTGGGTTATCTGAATTTTGGGTCAAGATTCATTGTTATCTTTCGGGCATGTCGAACTATGAGGTTGGAATCAGTGGATTTCGGGCGGATTACATGCGCAATGTTTATTCCACCATTTGGACTCGAAATCTGTTTAGTATGGTTTCTATTTTTTCATCGGGTCCATTTTTGGAATCAAAGAATATGCCCTTTTCAGTCTCGATATGCGTCCCATGAGATAGATTCTTTTCAAATAGATCGGGAGGTTTAGGCATTGGTATGTTTTTTGGAGGTCTTGCAGTAAAGTTTGTGGGCCCTTAGACCATTTGTCAAGCTTTTGGCGTGGTACCCAAGCCCTGAGTGGATAGTTGATTTTCTGTCTCTCAGGTCTCCTTGGGTAGTTGTATTATATGTAATTTGTGTCTTTCTTTATAATGAATAGAAGGTACAACTCTTGCTTTAGCAAGAAAAAAAAAGATCCATTGTAAGTGTTTCAACTTCCCTATAGACTTTAGAATGCTCGTAACATTGTAGGTGCCTACAAAATGTTTGATGGGAGTCCACTATATGAGGGTACTCTTGAAAACATTATTTGATTAATGAAATAGTATGCTTGTAAATTGTTGGTCAATATTAAATGATGATTTTTTTAAATATATTTATTTTAATATAAATAAAAAAATTAGATGGATTTTAAGGTATTTAATGAATAGAGTTTTTAGAGTAAAATGATTTTTTTCAAGATAAAAATCCTTAAAAATGTAAATATACTTCTCATCTAATTTTAGTGAAATATTTAAAATTATACACTTTCAAAACCTTTAATGTTAATTTTAAATATATTTATTTTAATATCAAATAAAAAAATTAGATGGATTTTAAGGTATTCAATGAATAGAGTTTTTAGAGTAAGATGATTTTTTTCAAGATAAAAGTCCTTAAAAATCTAAATATACTTACTGATCTGATTTTAGTAAAATATTTAAAATTATACACTTTCAAAAAGTTTAATGTTAAAAATATAATTATATTTGAAGATTTCTGTAATATAAGTAAATATGATATTTAGAAATAAAATATATTTTTTATATTAATAATGAGTTTTTATTTATGAAAAATTAGTTGATTCAAAATTTTAATGATAATCCATTACGCAATACTCGCCTTGGCATAAATGTTGGGAATTAGATAATCCAACACTTCCTATTAGTAGGAGTGTGGAAAGATAATTCAACCCTAAATATTCGAATTTCGACGACTCCTAAATCCAGAAAGAAGACGAGATTAGTGCATCGTCCGGCCATGCTCGGGAGACGAGGGACTGTACAATGGACAGTTGGCAATGAGAGATTGGTTAAATTAGAAAACACGTGGTTAGTTGTCAGTGGCCTTCGACAGACGACGAAGGTGGGTGGGGATCCGTCCCCTAAAAGAACGCGTTCGGCGTAAATATAGGAAGTTTGTTTCTTTTTTGCCGTCTTTGTTTATTTTTCTTTGAACGAAATTTTAGCACTTTCAAAGTCTTTGCGGACCTACAAAGTTCAAACAGCAGGTCGTTTGCTGCATTTTTTTCGTTTGCTATATTATTCGATGGATTTAAATGGTTAAGTCGATTTACTTAACACTACCTACGCTTCATTGTCTTTCATTCCCAACACTGATTCTGTGCCTATCATCTCATCTCCCCATGGAATTATATGCTCGTCGCCTTCATCCTTCCCTGCCTCCACAACTATTCTTCCTTATCCTTACTGCCTGCTGTGCTTCTCTATTCCCCTGCTACTTATGCTTGGACGAACAATACCAGTACTGCCAAAATACTAGAACATGCGGGCCGGTTACAGATATATGCTATCCTTTAGGTGTAGGAAACCGTGGATGCGGTCACCCTCATTTTCAGATCGACTGTGTGCAGAACTTATCTCCAGTAATCACAATTCAGGGCCACAATTACACAATAATAGAGAGCCATTTTAAATTCTATTTAATTGTGAGGGGCGAGAAGTGCAAATTCCTAGATGATCCCACTGACATGCAGATACCACATCCAAGGCGTACAGACACCGTCGTGATATCCGCTACGCAGAACAGGACCTTAAATATCCTCAAATGTCAACTGGACAAATCAATAATGGTTAGCGGAAAATGTAATTCTAGTGTCTCTTACAGCTTGTACGATAATGGGAATTGGATTCCGGGATGTTCTAGTACGGCACAAGTAACAGTTGATGTGGGATCAATGCGACTCGTTTACAATGATCCAAAGAGAGATGAAAGCTGTTATTCATGTTTCGAAAGTGGAGGGATATGTGGCTACCGTCACAACACTTTCGGTTCAACTGCACCGTTCGTTTGTTATTGTGAGGATGGACCCCGTGCCGACAACTGCCAGGGCCACGGTATGCTCCATTTCGTAAATTTACGCAAAACTACTTGGAACTGCTAGTTTAGTTAACATGGTATGAATTATTCATTGACACCCAGGAAAAGGGGTTGTTACAGAGATAAGTATATGGATCTTAGTACACCCCTCCAATATGTTCTTCCACTCTGTACTCTATGAACCCAAATATTTGTGTAGATGTGTTCCCCGATATTGCCAAGTACTCATTCTCTTTGCAAAAGCTACGGATCGTTGCTTTTAACTCATAATTGTTGTCATGGCTGCGTTGCAGGTCGAAAAATCAAGTCGGCCATTGCAATAGGTAACTATGGTTTCTTCCAATTGAGAATCACTGTGAACTTGTATCTTGTTTCCACTATTTTCATATATCGGGGTTATTGGACAGATATTATATTCATATCAATCTCTCATTCCACTTTAGGTTGCATTTCTGGAGGAGTCGCGCTGACAATAATAGTAGTGTTGTCCTTCACGTTTTTTGCCAAGAAGAGAAAACATCCTCCTGGTAGCTCTACTTCAAAGGTAGAGAAATTCTTAAAGGATTATGCTTATGAAATGCCAATGCCAACAAGATATTCACTCTTGCAACTTAAGAAGATAACAAACAACTTTGCGGAAAAGTTGGGCGAAGGAGGTTATGGCGTGGTGTATAAGGGGAAGCTTGGTAACGGCATTTTAGTGGCTGTCAAGCTTCTTGATAGGCATAGGCACAGCCAAAACCAATTCATGAATGAAGTCGCCACAATTGGACGGGTCCATCACTTCAATTTGGTTCGTCTGTTGGGGTATTGCTTCGAAAGTCCCACAAGCGCACTGGTATATGAATACATGCTTAATGGATCTCTGGACAAGTTCACATTTGCCGGAAAAGAGAATGGGAGAATCTTAAGGTGGGAGCAACTGTATTCAATTGCTTTGGGTGTGGCTCGTGGAATTGCATATTTACACCAAGATTGCGAGAAACGCATCATACACTTCGACATCAAACCTCACAATATATTGCTAGATGCCGATTTCACCCCTAAAGTTGCTGACTTTGGTCTCGCAAAACTTTGTGGGAAAGGAGACGACCGTATTTCGATGACGACAGCAAGAGGGACGCCGGGATATGTTGCCCCAGAGGTGTGGTCGATAGGTGTGGATCCTATTACAGAAAAATCAGATGTCTATAGCTTTGGAATGCTGTTGCTTGAGATTGTTGGGGGCAGAAAAAATATTGATGTACAGGTAAGCCGGTCGAGTCAGTTATACTTCCCTGAGTGGGCTTTCAAGCTGATTGATAATGGCGAGTTGGAGATGAGAGTGAGAGGAGGAGATATAGAAGGTGCAGATGAGGAGAAGGCGAGGAGACTCACAAAAGTTGGATTGTGGTGCATTCAGTACCAGTCCAGAGATCGTCCTTGTATGACGAGGGTTCTCCAAATGTTAGAAGGTAATGGAGAAGACATTCCCAATCCTCCGTTACCCTTCAATTCCTCGGCTACGCCTGAAAATCCTATACTCTACCCCACGCTGAATTTTTCTTCAATTGAAGGTACCTCTTAGATTTCCATCTTTGACCGTCTTACGAAAACTAGTTTTCACATTGTTGTGAATCGATGGCCGGACTCCGTACCATACTTTGTAAAATTGACTGGGTGACTGCTATGGAGAAAGCTGAAGACATATGGCAGCCCGTCGCTATGATTTCTTTTCTGAATATTTACTGGGTATATGTTAGTGGAATGTCTGCATTCATTAATTAATGGTATAAACAAAGCTTTGCGTTAATAAGGTTAGATGAGGTATAAGATTGGATTGGAATTTTTTTATGAGATTTAATACATAGTATGTGGAGTGGTTTCCTTTATATAAAAAAGAGAATTTATAAAATATTTTGTAAGATTGGCATTCTTTTTCAAGTTAATGACACGATATTAGAGAGAGGTGTATAAAAATGAATTACTTTGTAAACTCGAAAGTTTTCAAATATAATTTTCGAAAATGGTATTACCCCAAGAAGAGATTTATAAAATTAGAAGATTTTTAAAACAGTTATAAAAATTATATTATATTGCTCAGGGATATGTTTCCATGATAAGTAGGCCTTTTTTTAAAGCCATTTCCATATTGTTTTTCCTATTTACATGAATGTAGTTTATTATTTATATTAAATTATCTTATTTTCTTTACCTGCTTAATATTATTATTATACATGTTAGGTTATCAATTTTCAAATGTTATTTGAGATTATGTACAGGTTTTTATTGTTGTTTTTTTTAATAGGTGAATATTTACTCTATTTTCTTCTGTTTTTTATTATAATTTATTGTTATTTTTTAATTTTAATTTAACTCATTTTATTTAAAAAAATGTTTATTTTTTTAAAAACAAATAACTTTTGTTTACGCATTTATTAAAGGAATTAAACATAGTGAATTTAGGACCATTTGCATTTGACATTTTATAGATAACCTATAACGGGTAAAGAACACAATTCAAATTCCATGTTATCCAATCGTAAAAGGGGTACTATTTCAACTTTGGAGTTGAAAATAAATTAAGAGGAAATTTATTGTTTATGATAATCATGGTTTAATTTTTATAGAGAAGTTTTGTTTTTAAAAGTTTTAAAATAATATACTATCTGGTCGAAGGTATATTAAAATAGTCTTAAAAGTGATTATGTGAACATAGCTACCAAAACTAATAAAATAAAAACATAGAAACATTGATTAAATAGATATTTTAAAAGCAAAAATATTTTTATTTTGTAATTTTTTATTATATTATCTATTTACATTTTATAATAATAATAATATTTTCATTTATTTTTTAATATATATAAAGAAATTGAATACTTATATAATTTTTAATAATATATATTATTTAATGTTTTTTTTTATCAATTTAATGTTTAATAATTTAAAACTTAAAAAAAAAAATCTTTAATTAGATGGTTGATTTTGACATGCTAACACGATAAATTCTCTAAGTTCATCATGTCACCCACAAAAATGTATAATTTTCTCATAGGGTCAACTCTCACTATAACTACCACTATAATCCTTTAGGTGAACCATGCCACCCCAACATGCGACCTATGAGTAAACTTAGGGGATTTAAAATTCAAATCTCATGGTACATAATACATACTTTGTTTTCACAACTATCATCAAAGCTTATATATATATAATATATATATATATATATATATATATATTAATATATATCCTCGGTGGGCTTACCAACCAAGTAGAATTGAGAGCTAGCTGACCATGCCCACATCCCCATAGAGATGATAACATTAAATGGAGGGGGTGGACCTCCATTCCTAAGCATGTGAGCTTCAATTATTATATCAACCACGGTATATGAAGTACATAGAAGGAAATGGGGTAGGCATTCCTGATATAGTCACAGAGTTGAGGGGAAACAACTCAAGGCCTTATTGAAGACGGCTTAGCAAGGCATTCTTGAGAAGTCCATATTTGTTTTAGGTGATTGATCCAGGTGGATATTGATGGCCACCTGCGAATTCCACTTGGACCCCCACCATTGTTTCTTTCAATTTCCTTAATTGTAGCATAGTTTACTATTTTTAGCAATTTTTCGGGTCCTAACTTTCGGAGCTGTTTTGAGGCCCTAAACAACGTTTTTTGGCAATATAGTGCCAACGATTTTATTCTTCCATAGTCCTCGAAGAGATCTTTCCAATGGGGTATCATATGGATCAAACGGAGATAATATGACTAAGTCACGACCCCGGGAAGTTGGTTGCCCAACTAACCCCAACGGGGTCCATAAACTCTTGGTGTTACATGTCCTCAAGTTAGGGATTTTGTTGTTTAGGGTTTTGGTTGTTTAGGGTTTGTTCTTATTGTTCAATAATAAAAAGGCCCTTGAGCCTCATTATAACGCAGTTCAGAGGCATGTAGCCATCACATCTCTTCTCAGAGATAAGCTACCATCGCCGAGCTAGTTTCATTTCCATATTGTTAATAAGCATATTTCATTATTTGATATTAATCAAAGGAAGTGTTATTCTGTTGCATCTCTGTATTTATGTTTATATCTGTAATTTGTTGCATTCTTGTTTAAATTTGGATCAGTGATGGGGCCAAATAGAGTTGGGGGAAGAATTTTTTGCTAGACCTAAGAGTGGTTCTTGATAGCTGTGATAGTGTTTCGAGTAGCCTGTGTGGTAGAAGATTTGATGTCAATATTGCAGACCATGGGGATAAATATAAACACAAGGAATATTCAACACTCTCCAACAGAATATTCTATTGTATTAAAGCTTTCGATGCAAGTGTCACATTGGTTACATCTACAATTATATGCCCTTGCTGCACTATGGTCACCACCACTTGGTTAACCTCAAATTCCTTATGTTTTCAATATCTAAATCCTTGCATTCTGCAAAACTTATGGTGTTTTCCTGGAGTGGTCAATGTATAGTTTAGTGTTGTGATATTGACACTATATTTTCCTCATAGCTATACCATTGGGGTTCTATTTTTGTGTTACAGTGGCTCTCTTGGGAAATTGCTTAACCTCTCCACTTATCTATGTCGCCATCTCACCGATTGTTGGACTCTCCCATTTTATAATTGGGCCTTGTTCATCATGGGTTACTCCACCCTTATCTTTTGGTTGGCCTTGAATTTGCATCTCTCCTTCATTTTTATATTTGCCTTCATTCAATCTTTTGTTAATATTAAAAGAAAAAGCTTATCCGACAATATCAAGTGGCAAAGGAAAGAATTCGGCATGGGACCGAGTGGTGGGGGGTGGTCGCGAGCCCAACAACCAAAAGAAAGCTCAACAATATGCTAGGAATTTCATTTAGTTCCCCCCCAGAAACTAGAGAAGAAATTTGTTAACCGAAAACCCTGGTAGCTAGAGATAGGTAGGCCATTTCAAACTCAGATAATGGAATAAATTTGGTAATGGGTTCCTGACCCTTATCATACCAAGGGAACGAAAAATAAGTATTTGAATGATATATCTCTTCATTGGAAAATAAAAACCTTGTTAAGAAGGATCTTAATGGAAAAGTAGGGAAATAGATACAACATCTTTGCAAGCATTGAAGATGTAAAATGCATTGAGATAAACCAGTGAGTTTTCAATGAAAGGATGGATACTAGGTTTGACTGTTTCGAATGCCATATTTGGTTTGTTCCTCATACCTCAGTTCCACCAAGATCCAGTGCCAAGGATCTGACAACTATCACCTCATATGACTCTTAATTTCTGAAATGTATGCCTATAGTTTTTTGTTGTTTAATTCAATAGTAAATACTCTTATTATGTTAAAGTTGATGATATTGCTGGAATTTTGGACTAATTACTCTTTAGGTAGATGGTAAAAAATATATGGTTTCACATTGGGCAAATTGAAACTACCTTTCGAAAAACATGTTTAGGATGACTAGATGACGGATGTACCTAGTTAACATGAATTTGTGAGGCAATACGATATTAACTTATATATCTATATCTATATCTATATATATATATATATTATATATATATATATATATATTATTTAAAATGATTTATTATTGATATATATTTTTTATATTATGGACTTTAAAAATGAAGCACATTTATATATATATTTATTTTTATGAATGATATAATAAATTAAATATCTTTAAAAAATTGTGATAGTTGTTCAATACTTTTTATTATATGCATATTTTATTAGGGAGAATTTTAGAGGCTAAATGTCATAGATGAGCTAATTTTCCATGTTTTTTCTTAAAAACAATTGCAAAACATATAACCAAATATTTTATTACTTACATATTAAGGACTAGCAAAATTCGCAAAAGTCTCTAAACATTGAGCTAAATTTCCATCCTAACAATTTTCCTTGTTTTTTATCATTCAAGTAATTACATTTTTATTTCAATATTTATTACTCTAAAAGCCATTTTCAAAATCATTCTCGGCATGTAGAGCTATTTTTCTCTCCCCTTTTGTATATGTCTATCTTTAAGGTAAAATTTTAAATTTGTATTATTATTAGCATTATATAAATATTAATTATACTATCAAAATACAAATTTGTTTATTTAAGGATTGTAATGTAATTGTGAATTTTTGTTTGATATTTCTTCTACTGAAATTTCATCCCTGGACCTTGTTCAATTCTTATTGAGTAGATACATTATTGTTGCCCAAATAGTTACACTATTGACACATTAATAAATGATTTTATTAATGTTGACACCTAATCCTCACGATTGGGTGAATTTATGTAAATAGTTAAATTAGGAATGTGAACAGTCATCAGGAGATGAACTGAGCAGTCACATTCTTTGTATATAACAATAGCATACCTAATGAAATAAATAGAATCAGTTTTACTACCTATTGGAGAGTTATTGCCTCGCCTGACATGGTATCAGAGCCAGTTCTCAAAATAAGTTGTAACTCCCTTCATTTTTTGGCTACTCTGGGCTGTACGTTGGTCTAAGCACTAATCCACTGAGCACTGTCCTCTGCCGTTCTGACTTGAGCACTGTCCTCAACGCCTCTGTCCTCTGAAGGATTAATTTGGTGAATGATTACTTGGTCCAGAGCGGAAGGCAGAAGAACGCGTTTGTTGAATCGACATACCACCGGTAACATAACAATTTTTCATGCTACCTGAAATAGATTTGCTGCTTTGAGTATTTGTACAAAGGATTGCCGTTTTTCAGATGAATGGTATCAATGCATATCAATGTTTCCGTTTTTCAAATAAATGCTGCTCATGATATCGAATGTAATGGTATCGAATGCTGCCGTTTTTCAAATAAATTTTGCTCATGATATCGAATGTAATGGTATCAATTCGTATCAATTCGAATGGTTTCAAATGAATGGTGTAACCTCAGCGTATCAATTCGAGTGGTTTCAAATGAATGAGTGTTTCAATGCATGAAGGAAACTTCACGTTGCGAGTTCTTTTTATCAGATACCTTGCCGACATTACTTTTTGAGATCAGTGAACTCGTTTGTTGTTTTGGGTAACTCCATAACATAGAGTCCTGCACGGGTTATCCACTTTTGGTTTCTTTGGCATTCCACTTGTCCCTTTTTCAGAACCAACGCACACCTAGGATATCAAGTTTTAAAATCCGTAAGAGTAGAACAGATTTCGGCTACAATCTCAGAACCAATTATTTCAGGGAGCCATGACATTTTTGAATTCGGAGGAAAGGCAGAGCGCAAGTTCTTCTGGCCTGCAGAACCAAGATGAGTACTGTTAACAAGTATTGAAATTTAAAATAAACAGTATATGCTTGTGGATAGTATTGAAATTTCTATAACATTTATTTGCTAATATTTGGTGAAGATCTTTAGCGCATCGGAAATGAATAGCGTTTGGATGGTCTTAATACATTTTGTATATAGTGTTTGGTTAAGATCTTTAGGGCAGCGGAATTCTATTCATACCTTCCAATAATCAATAGTATATGAATAGCGTTTGGATGGTTTTAATACACTTTGTATATAATGTTTGGTGTGGCTACTAGGATATATATATACCACGTTGTTGGGCTACCATAGTGTTGTTTTCATAAAGTTGTTTTCAAAGTGACTTGATATCATAATCAATTTTATTTTAGTAGCAGAAGTTTTTTTTCTCCACAAAAGCATTTTTATAGCTCTCGAATTTTACAATGCATTCAATCATATCTATGGTGGGAATAGTTGTCACTGGCAAGGAGAACTATCCTGAATGGTCCCGGATGATAAAACACACCCTCATCTTCAATGAGTTGTGGAAGGGAGTGTGTTTCGGAGAAGGAGACAATGACCCAGAACAGCTTACCTCAGACAAAAAGCTCATCATTTGGGAAAACAATAATAGCAAATCTTATGCATTAATCTCAACATCTGTAAATGAAGAGGTGAGTCGCCATATATCGTCATATTCAACTTCCTTTGAAGCCCTACGAAAGCTGAAAGAGCTCTATGACTCACATTCTGCACTTGAAGTTGTCCAACTCATGATTAAACTCTTCACTCTTGAACTGCAAAATAATGATCCTCTTGCTCTTGCATCTGAAGTAAAATCTATAATGCACGATATCAAATCCACTAAGGTTGAATTTGATATTCCTCTTATTTCTTTTCTCAAGGCACTTACTCCAATTATCTTGAGTCTTTGCAAGCAAATGGAAATCTCAAAGATATAACCTTTGACTCTCTTGTGAAAACGTTTGCTGAAAGAGAGAAAGCTTTTGGAAAGAAGACAACCCTTGAGTCTTCTGAAGAGACTGTGTGCCTTGCTCATAAAGAAAGCATCCTGCTCAAGATTCTACAAGAGGAAGAGGTGGACAAAGAGGAAGAGGAATATATTTCAGAGGTAGGGGGGGCAGACATTCTCAAGGAGAAAAGGCATATTTACACTGTATTCGCTGCAAAAGAAATGGATCACATGATTCCTCTACATGCAAGCTACCATGGGACAAAATTGAGCAGAAAAGAAACCAACAAAAAGGTAAAACCGATGATACAGACAAAGGTAAAGCACCTGAATTCACTCACTATGTTGAGGCACAATGTAACATTGGAGTAAATGAAGATTTGTTTAATGCTTCACTTGCTTCCTGGAAAAATGATTGGTTGCTTGATTCAGGAGAAACCTATCACATGACTCATAGAAAAGATTTTTTTGAAGATTTCACTGACAATGTTGATGGAGCAGTATACTTTGCAGATCAGTCAAAAATCAAGCCATCAGGGCTTGGCACAATCAGACTTAAAATGCCTGGTCTTCCAGACTTTCTTCTGGATCATGTTCTATATCTCCCACAGCTCAAGAGAAACTTGTTGTCCCCACATCCGCCAGCACGGTAACTCCATTCATATGTTTGATGGCAAGCTTGAGGTAAGAAAAGCATCTGATCACTCACTTGTCATGAGGGGAATAGAAGAAGAAAGGCTTCTCAAACTGCAAGGAACATATACTCATGCACAACATTTCTCATACAATTCTCATCATGAAGGTACACTTCCATCATGTTTATTATAGCATGCTAGATTTGGACATTTGAACTATGACAGTCTCTGCTTATTGAAGAAAAATGGTGTTGTTGGTTTCCCTACAATTCCTAGAAAACTTAAGCAATGTGATGCTTGCATTCTAGGAAAGCATAGCAAATAGTCTTTTCTTGATTCGCATTCAAGAGCACATAGGAAAATTGAACTCATTCATTCAGATTTATGTGGTCCAATGCCTATTTCTTCTGCAAATGGAAATAAATATATCATGATGTTTATTGATGAATACACCAAAATGTGTTGGGTTTATTTATTGAAGAACAAATCTGATGCTTTCCAAACATTCAAGAAGTTTCATAAATGGATTGAAAATGATGCACAATCTCATATTGGGTCTATTCGCACTGATAATGGAAAAGAATATACATCAAATGAATTTGAAAACTATCTTCGACAATATGGGATCAAACATCAAACAACTGTGCCTTATAATCCCCAACAGAATGGTGTAGCTGAAAGAATGAATAGAACAATCCTGAATATGGTACGATCCATGCTTTTCTTCAAAAATGTAAAGATAATGTTTTGGGCTGA
>APFE030421142.1:15683-44661 GCA_000404065.3 Pinus taeda
TTTCACATTATGGAGATCGAAATATTGCTCCATCTGTAGTATCCATGTTACAGGATCCTTGCCATCAAACTTCCTCATATCGATCTCTGGAACATGGTGGGTATTCGATCCAATGTTAGAGTCTATAAAATCATGATTAACATTTATTTTGTTCTGATCATGAGTTTCGTCTAATACCTTTTCGATATTAGAAAGAATTTCTTGTAGCAACCTTGTCAAACCATCCTTGAAACCTTCCATGTCTTCTTTTAAACCATTCTTAAAATATTCCATATTATCTTTCATGTCATCCATATTAGCCTTCATTCCATTCTTCAATCCTTCCATGTATGATTTTAATCTATTCTTCAAACCATCCATCTTAACTTCCATTTCATTTTTGGTTATTCTTTGTGAGAGCGATAATTGTTGCACTTGGTCTCATAATTTTGATATATCATGTTGCATTTCTTCTTCTTCTTCAAGCCTCATAGTAAAACTTTCAGGTTACTTACTAGGTGTTTCCATTTTATTTCTATGAGGCATCAATTAATGATTATTATGCTTCACTATTCCCTTTGAATCACTTCAAATTATTTTTTCAAACAAAACTTATGCAAATTTAAAAAAATACACACCCTTTTTTTCTTTGTAGGAGCTTGATATTGAATCTGTTGTGTCTCTGTAATGGAGGATCTCCAAGGTCTACAATTTTGTCTTGTGTTATTTATCTGAGTCTTCTTTCCAACCCCACAAGTCTGATTGATATTGGGTTCTCAAAGAAATAGTTATGTCCAATATCTCACAATGACCTGAAGATAGACTGGTTCAGTAGAGAGAACTTGTGCAAAGTTCCACATGTCACTATTTCCACCTTTGTACCTGAAATTGATACCCAACAAACTACAGTCCTCCTAATTTCTATTACTTTTTACGAAATTTGAATCTAATTTTCAGAGAGAAAGTTATGACAATGTTCCCAGGTCACCTATTTGAGATGGATTTTGGGAGCCTACAAAAACCCTACCTTCCTTGGATCATATCTCCAAAAATATAGCGAGAAAAGATATGAAATTTAGACACGACGTTAATAACGATTTCATATCAAATGGGTTTTTATTTTTTTTTATTTTTTTTTTATTCTGAAGTTTCATAAAAACAAAGTTATATCGAAAATTCCACATGGAGTTGTTTGAAGTAGTGAAACCCTAGAATCCAAAGCTTTGATACCAAATGTTATGCAACTAGCTCACAAAAAGATAGAAAAACAAATCAACAACTTTAAAATTAGTCTCTTCGAGGGAAAACCTCCTTTACATTACACAAATGAATAATTATTGGATGATTCAAATGACAAAACATTCTTTCTATATATAGGAGTCTAAGGGGTCACAATATAATCAGAGTCGACATAACAATAATAATGTAAGGGCACAACAATAGCAATAGTGGGCTTCTATGGGGCATAATAATAAAAATATGGGGACAAGATGGGCACAAAAATAATAATAAGGGCTACAATGACAGTAATAATGGAGCAATACACTAGTATTATAGGGACCTAACAACACTTCTATTGCATGATGTGTAAGCGGACTACTACTTTATGCATGGTGACAAGCTCCCATAAAGGCTCCACATGGTTTCTCCCAATTTCGATACTTCACTAGTTATGGATGCCTTGAGTTCTTCCAAATATACCTATGCGGAAGTTGCTTTCTAGACCTCTGCTTGGAGGCACTCAATTGTTTGCCTTCCAACCTACAAGTTCTTTGCTATTTTCATGTTCTCAACCATGAGGCACTCCATGTTTAACTTGGTAGCACCTACGAAAGCCAAGTTGGATGCAGATATGGCTTTCGTATTTCTCCTAGTGTCCATTACAATCACCCTTCTCTAATCAATGCAGGAGATTTGAGATCATCCAGAAAATGTTTCTTCCTTGATTGTACGATCTTCTTTTGAATGTCATTGTAAGTTAGAATGTATGTACCCATGACCAAGCCATCATCAAGAGGAACACTTTCCTCTTCTTCACTTGGAGCTTTCTCTACTTTCGAACGAGGGGGAGACTGAATGGTGACCTGGTGAGTGCTCGACAGAAGGTCAACATCCTAGTTTAATGGATATGGTTCCGCCTCCATGTCTTGAATTGCAATCAATTCCTCAATTTCCTTAGTAAGTTCCTTCTCCTACATCTACTTTCTCCCTTATTTTAGCAATCAATTCTTCTCTTATTCCTTAGCTTGTTTCCATGTTGCTTCTTCTTCTTTTATTCTTCTTCTTGTTTATGCCTATCTTCTTCCAATATCCTCTCTCTTTTTCTTCCCTCTGCTTCATATTTTCTTCCTGCCTCATCTGTTTCCTCCTCTTTTTTGCTGCTATGGCCACTTTCAAGATGATTGGATTTACTTTCATCTTGTAGCTTTTCTCTTTCATCAGACTATGTGCAAATTTTTGCTTGTCATTTTCGCACACTCACTTGTGTCTTTTTGTTGGTGCTTCCTCTAAAGTGACTTCCTTTTGAGGAGTAACCTATGATGTTCTTACAAAACTGATTGGTTCACAAGACTTGGAGGCATTACATCAATTTTTCATTTCTTCCTCCTTGGGCCTGTAAAGTGTCCCACTCGGCCACTAGAAATGAATCCTCACACAATGTTCTTTTCAAACACTCCTATGATAGTGTGGATTGAAGTCTAAATGACCAAATGTGAACTTCTTAATCTCCTTGCCTTCGGTGTTTATGATCTTCAAATTGTTAGGTCCCTATACTACTAGTGTAGCACCTTATTGTTATTAGTGCAACCCCCTTATTGTATTGTTGTGCCCATGTAGTCCCCATATTTTTATTATTGTGCCCCATGTAAGCCCACTATTGTTATTATTGTGCCCTTACACTATTATTGTTAAGTATGCTCTGATTATATTGTGACCCCTTAGACTCTTATATATAGAAAGGAAGTCTTATCATTTGTATCATCCAAGAATTGTTCATTTGTGTAAAGGAGCTTTCCCCATTGAAGAATCTCATTTTGAAGTTGTTGATCTATATTTTCTTCTATTTTGTGAGCTGGTTGTATAACATTTGGTATCAGAGCTTTGGATTCTAGGGTTTCACTGCTTCAAATAGGTCATCGTGGAATTTTCACTATAAATTTCTTTCTACGAAGCTTCAGAAGTTGAAATTAAAATCCATTTGAGATGAAATACTGATGAACCTCGTGTCCAAATTTCAGATATTTTCTTACTATATTTTCAGAGATATGACTGAGGAAGTTAGGGTTTATGCAGGATCTTGAATTCCATCTCAAACAGGTGACCTTAGGAAAATATTCATAACTTTCTCTCTAAGTATCAGATTAAAATTTCGTAAAAGTGACAGAAATAGAATGGATTGTAGTATGTTTTGTATAGTTTTTAGGGCCAAAGGTCGGAACAGTGATATGTGGAATTTCGTAAAAATTCACTCTACTGAACTAGTCTATAATCAGGTCATCGTGAGAGATTGGGAATATCACTTTCTTGGAGAATCCAATCTCGATCATACTTGTGGGGTGGGAAAGAGGACTTAGAGGGCTACCACAGGACAAAATTTCAGACTTTGGGGATATGAAATTACAGAGATAAAATAGATTCAATATCAAGCTCCTACAAAGCGAGAAAAAGGTGTGTATTTTTAAACAATTTGCATACTTTCTGTTTGAAAAAATAGTTTGAAGTGATTCAAAGGGAATACTGAAGCATAAATATCATTAATTGATGACCTGAAGAAAGAAAATGGAAACACCTAGTAAAAAACCCAAAAGTTCTACTATGAAACATGAATAAGAAGAAGAAACGTAACATGATCTATCAAAATTATGAGACCAAGTGCAAAAAATTTCACTCTCGCAAAGTGAAACACCCTCCTCCCACATCTACCCAAGCAACCAGCTAGTCCGGGTAAAGATGCGATGAGAGGCAACTATGATAATATTCAACCTCCTTGGTGACTTTAAGGAAATGTAATGAATAGAACATCACACATATTTATCCAACACCATCCACATAAACTTCAGGAGACAAGTCAACCAATCAGACAAACTGTCCTTGGGTCCTACTATTGTTTGAGAAACTTAGGGTAGCATAACGCTTCCTAGGCACTGCCTAGGTGAGTTATTTTCCAGATTAAAACTCCCCAGACACTAGCAAGGCATGTTATAACACTTCCCAGACACTGCCTAGGCGAGTTAGTCTCTAAACTAACACTCTATTTTGCTAGCATTCCGTGATTTGAGCCACCTTTTTTGGCCCAGAGCTCGGGACATTGCCCATAATGGAATGATCACTTCAAATTGGTAAGGATACAAGGAAACAAGGATGCAAAAGAAATAATATGAACAATACCATAACTAGACCCCTACTAGCCATGAAAAGCATTTCGTCAAACATATCCTCAACATGTAACCTATAGGTGTAAATAACAGAATTAACTGTAGGGATCTCATACTTATCTGAGAATCACTATGAACCATTTTTACCTCATGCTATTTTCTACATTATCCTCCATTAATTCATAGACACATTATCCATTCACAGACAAGTAAAAACATGCTTCTAGCCATACATAGATATTGTCATAAAACATGCATATAGCTAGCATAATAGGAACTTAAATACAATAAACATATTAGCCTTCAAATCCATAAACACATCAGTGCATTTACACATGAAAATCAAGGGAATTGATTTCTCATTAATAAATGAAGTGAACCAACTCGAGATGGGAATACCACATTCCACCCAACCGTAGAATGGCTGAGCCAAATATCTCTTCAGTCATTCATCCCCATGCCATATTCCAAGCATGAATGTGGGATCTCATAGAACAAATCAATAAAAATTCATCCAGGGCTTCCACAAGCCATCCACCTCATCCCATCAAACAATGATTCCACCTCATGGCTAGACATCACCAAAAACCATCATCAGATTGGTCTCCATCCAAGCCTTCCAGGGCTTCCATAGCATTTTTCCAAACAAGGCTTTCAGAACTAGTAACTCAACCCACAACTTATACATGGTATCCAGAGAATTTTCCCAACCAAGGCTTCCAAGATTAGTAACTCAACCCACCAAGGGCTTCCAGAGCATTTTTCCAACGAGGGCTTCCAAGACTAGTAACTCAACCCAAGCTATTACAAGGCTTCCAGAGCAGTTTTTCAACCAAGGATTCTAAGACTAATAACTCAACCCAATCTAAGGAAACATGAGAAACAACCAAAACAAAACAATGAAAGTAAACACGCAATCACCATGGAAATCTAGGAAATGGCAAGGCTAGGCAATCCATTGTTGATCCAGGCATTCCTCCATGCCAATAATAGATCACAACCAAGCAACCACATGCATATGCCATGCATGCGCAAAACTAGTGAAGAAATCATACATGAAACTTGGTATCTACAAGAAAATATGATGTAGTTGCTGATGCCGATGTCTTCTTGAACTTTCCTAATCTTCCTTTTCCTTCTTGATCCCAGAATCCAAGTGTTCCACACCCTCCAAGAGTGCTCCAAGAAAACTCTAAGTATCCAAGAATATGAGAGAGAGAGAGAGAGCTCCAAAACTGAACTCACCAAGTCTTCACTGACCAAAATTTTCCACTGATCCTTAGTAGCCTCTTTATTAATGAGGCATGCATTTTCTTCATTTTCCATTATTTTCCTTCATTTTCCTCCTCACATGCAACTTATGACCTTTCACCTTCCTTTTCTCCTAGTTTCCAATTTTTTTCATAAATAAAATGTCAATTAATGCCTCATGCCTTTTCATAGTGTTACCGAGAATAGTGTCCACTTAGAGCTTCTATTCCCACTAAGACTGGTAGCTATCTTAGAAACAAACAAGTTAAAACTACTTTCGCTTTCCTTTATGAAAAATAGATAAGAGGGGAACAAAGGACACCAACATTTGTCTTGCGCTTGGTTCCTTGCCTGATTCCTCTCCTTCTCGATAGATCTTTGCCACTCCTTCTTTATCTACACAGCTTCAAAGAGCACCTGTGGAATCAAAGCAACATCATACTATCGAAGAATAGAGATCTATAGTCATAAACAACATAGGACCAGATACATATTGACCACACAAATGCATATATAATCAAACATAAAAGAATATGGGGTAAAACTTGAATAACTTTATTAATATCAAGAATATCAAGAGGATTACAACCAATTGTTCTGACCCAGCATCATCCTCCAGCAAGAAAGCGTTTCTTCACCTTAGGTAAAGCTTAGATCACCCAACACTATGAAGTTACACCAGGAAACCAACAACACTTCTCTACAAGATACAAGATTCCAGCCTCCGGATCTCTGTGATGAGGGATCCATATATAGATGATTGTAGGGGGTGAGTCAGCTTCTAGGATTTTGATTAGTGTCCATTCTCTGATATTTCTTGATTCGACTTGGAGATTGATGATCTCTTGCTCATCCCTGGGTGAAAACAGAGAGGCGAGTGTCAGAGGAGAAGTTTTTGGAAGATTCTATGATCCTCCACCTTGCAAACTGTCTTTTCGATTTGTCCTTTCTCGCCCATCGCACCCTACAGAGGGGTCATCTAGTATGCATCGCATATTTTACATTGGAAAGGTAGTATGCATCGCACCCTCTGCATTGGGCATTTTGTATGGTCTAGTTTTGTACATTTCTAAGCCATTTTTTGTGGACAACTTCTGGGAGATGATGTAATCAGCTGACCTTGTTCCTTTAGGTAGTGAAGCAACACTTTTAGGGACTTAGGAGCCCTTAGTTTATGGAAATTTATGATTGGAGTTGCAGTGCCCAAAAATGTCTATAACAGTTGCCCCCTAAAGCATGAGGTCATTAATCTTTTGATGTCGGGTGAAATGCTTTACCATGAGGATCCGAAGTTTTTCGAGCTGGGAGGTGACGTGTAGTAAGATACAATACAATACATTATCTTCATAATATTTTCATGATCTAGCTGAGGTGGGAATTCCCATGCTCAAGTTTATAAATTCATTCTCATGTACGTAGGACAGACAACCGTCTATGCAACAGACTGATGATTCGGACGGAGTCATCATCCTTTGATTTGGATGATCGTCTGTTCGGTAATGATGTACATTTGATGTCTTTATATTCTTGAATATATCACAGCCCGGATGGATAAAACTAGATCTGGGGTCTTCAAAACTCATTCTATCTTCACTCGGAGTACAAGTCAATCCATGTGAAAGATGTTCTGGAGTCGAACATGGAAAGACATTGCCTGATTACCAGCGAATGATGTAAGTTGTTAACAGGCACGAGAGGAATCACCAATAATGACAATGACCCTCAAGGTACTACAGTACAATTCGCGTGGTGTGAAAAAGGGACTTGGCGTTAAACACCACACAAAATCTCTCGGTTGAAGGCCATTGATGTAAACCTGTCGCCGAAAGTGAGAAACTTGCCATTGAGGCATGCAAGCTTCAAAGTACTGAAAGGGGTTGTTCCTAAATCGACTTCTTGGATAATGAGTTGATGTCGACAAGAAGTGATCCGTCATAGGAGGGACTTAATGAATCCCACATCTACAACATGAAATGGAGCAAATTATTTTGGAGGTGAAAATGATCTGATGATACAGGGTTTAGGGTGGCAGTCATGAAAGAATGAAGCGTGAATGTATTGCAGCGGATGAGACACAGGTGAATTCTCTGAGCGACTTCTATTGAACATATCGGTGACACTGACGATGGATTGGTAGCATTAACCCCAAAGATGGATGGTGTGACAGACCAACGGTAATATGACCGGTGAACAGAATAACCCAACTCGACTTGGACGGAGTGAAAGTGTCATGTTCAAGAGCGACTTGCTACCAATAAAGTTTTTTAAAGTTTTCTTCCCAATTTTCCCCAATCATTGCTGACCAGTACCTCTTTATTTTTGTCAAGCTTGAGGAGAATAACATATTATTGTTCTATAATCTGCCCTTCAGGCAAAATCGTCACTATGTTTTAACGAGCCTAGCAACAGTGAAACTCGTTCTCGTCCATTTGGACAAGTTTGTCGCTATTGGTTTTAACGAGTTTTACGACAATGATATCTCGGCCCTTTTTCATTTTTAGAGAGTCTGAAAAAGAGACGGAAAGGAAACTCCATTGATCCTTTTTCGTCATATAATCCCTTAAGTCCGAAAAAGCGTAAAATAATATGAAAGGGATGAATTTTCGATAGTTTTAACGAGCCGAATAAGACAAGCGCTTGATCTTTTTGTGTAATAATCCCTCAGGTCCAAAAAGATTAAAATCTAAAGGAGAGATAGCACTTCGATGACTTTAACGAGCAGGAGAGGCTAATCACTCGGCAATATTTTCATATTTTACGAGTCAATTGAAAAGAGCTTAAAGGAGTCTCATTTTTCGAGGAACGAGTGATGATTTCAGGTAGCAGTTGGTTCCAGGTAAAGTTTGGAATTTTCCAATCACGACAGTGTCACAAGGATGGCTAGCAAAATTAGTCTTCGTAGATGTTCCTAAAAAAGGGTGAAAAATCAAATGGAGGCATATGATCGGCTAAAAAGATGGAGGTGACAATGAGAACACGACCAAGGCTTGAAGGCTGATGATAATTCATTCACAATGGTTATTTACTGGAGATCGGTTCATTTTTTAATGAGCTTAAACACTGGGAGAAACATTTGCTCATTTCTTATGTTTAATTTTTAATGAGCTTGAACTCCGCAAAAAAACTACTTGTTCCAGTCATATGATAAGGGTATCTCATTTCAGATGCCATTTTTATGGGGCTTGCACCTTTTAAAGCTTTGCCCCGGATCCTTTCTTTATGCAAGTTAGGAAATGACCAATCCTACGAGTTTAAAGGGTTAGAGGACCTACAAATTTAAAAAATAAATGGTCACTCTTCGCTTGCATTCAAAAAGTTTTGCATGCCCCTAGGTATAATGAAATTTTTTTAGGTTACCATATAGAAGTTCCTGCATTTGCAAGATAGTTTCCATCCACACTATAGATAGAAATACTTCATGGCTTAGTCCATCTGGAATAGGGTGGTTCTAAATCCCAACCTCCTAACCTTGACAAGGGAATCTTATTCTGGTCTAACTCCCTTTTCCTGTAAGGACGGGTGTTGGATCAGTCATTTTCCTCCGCAGAAACCTACTTTATAACTAGAGTTTCCCTACCGAAGCAGGCTAGGGTGCATGCCCCTTGGGTTTCAGTCATATCCTCCCGAATCACTCGTGCTTATCAGGTGGACGAACTGGAGATCGATGAGACATTCCTTGCATGAAAAGACCATTTAGGGATGGTATTTGACTATTTGCTATGTGTGATCCGGGGAATGACAGCTGGTCTACGAGCTTGACCATTCTGCCTTCATGTGGAAAACACATTACTCTAAAGAGTGAGGAGACGACGACTCCCATGCAATAAATATAGTCATGCCTAAGGAGTAGATTATAATCTAAGGGTCCTTGGACTACCATCGCGTTCATGTGAATGGTTTTCCTTCTCAAAGTAATGGGCACATTGGGAAGGATCCCTAACGGTCGACTGGTTCCTTTGTCAAAGCCTTTCAGATTTCTCATTTCAGGCAGAAGCGATGGCAAACCAAGCGCTTTCCAAGCAGTTGAAAAAATGATACTCACAAAAGCCGCTTCATCTATGATGGTACCAGCCATGACCATTTTGTAAGCTTGTACAATGATTCAGAATGGTACACTAGCTGGTAAACAGGGTCTGCCTAGTAGATTCCAATCAAAGGAAACGACTAGGTTGCTTGGAGGTGGGACCGAATAAACGACTGTATACGACTCTGATGA
This sequence comes from Pinus taeda, assembly GCA_000404065.3. Taxonomy (NCBI): domain Eukaryota; kingdom Viridiplantae; phylum Streptophyta; class Pinopsida; order Pinales; family Pinaceae; genus Pinus; species Pinus taeda. Next base: position 25,506 of record APFE030421142.1, read on the forward strand.
ACTTCCTTCCTACAGTAAAGGAATGGGTAGACTGCCCCCAAGTTCGTCAGAGTCTGTGTTTATGAAAATAATTTGAACAGTGTCATTCTCATTCTCTTAAGTGACGGTATCATTTGAAGATGAACCTTCTGAAGGGAAGACCGGGTCAACTGCCGCCTTGACCTTTTGACTTTCATCTACTATGGATTCAAAGGGTTCATTTTCAATGATAGACACTTCAGCTGACCAGAATAGCGTGCCAGCCGGATTTTCAACCAGTGATGTACTTGGCAAGAGTTTCTTATATCCAAGAGGGAGCCGTAGCAGTGAAGTAGGACAGTCATCCAAAACTCTTTTAGCTTCATCTAGGAAGGGACAACAGTGGACGGTGTGATCGCCTTCACACAATTTACAAGGAAATTTGTGATTCCTTTTTTGTCTAGATACTTCGCTTTCACTAGTTGATGGTGTACTTTCAACATGATCATCAGATGTTGACAACACCGGGTTATGCAAACGAGGAGACCAGTCCCTTAAGATTCGGCGGATGCAAGGACAATCTCGGTGATAGTGGTCTCCTTTGCAAATGACACATGGAGATTTAGGTTTAGATGGTGTAGTGTGAGGATTTTCGCTAGACGACACATGGTTGCCCCCTTTCGCTTTTGGCTCTTTCTTCTTCTTTTCCTTTTTCTCTTTCTACTTCTTCTTCTTCTCAGTTACTTGATTTTTAGCTTTACCAGCTTCATCAAGCGAAGAGGAAGGAGGAGAGGGAGAAACGGATGAAGTAGAAGGTTGGGGGGTAACTCTAGTATCATCTAGTTGCTGACTTGATTGTTCAGGAATTACGATATTCTGAGCGACAGAGGTAGAGAAGAGCCATATGGGCAAGTGAATCATCAACCCTTGAAGTGACAATGTGGTCATATGGGGTGCACCAACATCTCCCCAAGAGGAGAAAGGACTAGGATTTCATCCAAGGGGAAATCCTTGTTTTGTAGACTCCATTTTTCTCAACCTAAAGACCAACAAGGGAACTTGTGATGTTATTCTGATTAAAATAAATTTTAGACGCTTTGACACAACTTGTTTTTTCAATTTTTAAGAGTCGAGAAAAAACAAAAGATGACTCTAATCGCCTTCGATTTTTAATGAGCCTGAAGTGACAAGTGCTTAGATGGACCTTTTCCTTTAAGGAGTCTGAAAAGGAGTGAAAGAGACTACTTTGGAAGTCTAGGTAAAGGGATTACCCAACCAATCGCAAAACTGCAGAATACTTTTTACAGTACGACAGTCAATCTTCCCGAATATTGTGTTCAGTGCATTGCGATTGATAGGGTGGCAGACACGGCTTCCTAAGGATAAAGGATATAGCCTATTGTGGTCTCCCAATATATACTCAACGGTACATGGGAGCACAAGTTTGTACTGGCACTTGTTGTCTCAAAGTGGAGGAATCACCCAACCAACAATGAAAGCAACAGTTACCAGGTTTTACGATGCCAGAATACGTCTCTAGCCTAGACTTCTAGATGTTGTGTGTTAGGTTCCAAAGCGTTATTAGGTTCATTAAATTTATTTTATAGTTGATCTTGTTTAAAAATTTGTCTTTCAGGTTCACCGCGTGATGTATGTATACAATTCCTAAAATTCAGTCTAAGATGATAAACAATCGTTTAATCTTCTTTTGCAATGAAAATCCTAGCTACCAAGGAAAGAGAACTACGGGTCTTTCAACAAAGAGCATAGAGAACACACTAAATGTACTGTCCTAAATCAAACCAAGAAGTCTAAATTCAAATGCACATGCATGTATTTGTTTTCAGCCTTCTTAATGTATGAATGAAAAGAAGAACGCTAAGTGCAAATCTGAATTATTTTCCAAAGCGATAATACTAACAAATTTCTTTTGAAAATGAAGTGAAGATAAGGACGACACTTTGCGATTTCGAAATGAAAACTGTTTTCGACACTTGAAAAACTACTAATTTAAATCACATACAAGAGTAACAGTATAATCGACTATCAAGAACAATAGGATTCTCTTCTATGATTGAAAACGACACTTGCGACACTTTCAGATTAAGAAACGATAGTCTGATTACACTACTTCTTTGTAAAAGAGAACTAAAAATGGCACACAATACATAAAAACACTTACAGTTCTTTGCACAATAGAGGCAGAATGATGGAAGAGAAGGGGGTTTCCACAGAGATATACTGACCACAGACAACAAAACTCCTGAATATAACTAAAAAGAGTGAAGAAAAACCAAAGTCTGAAGGTAAAATTATCCTTCCCTGACCATCGCATCTGTCACACAGGGAATCCAATATGCATATCACCTACTACACACGGGAGGTGCGATGCATATAGACTGCCTTGAAGAGAGGGTGTGATGGTACCAGTGTGAGACTTTTATCCAGTCTTTAATCACAATTTGCAGTTCAGTTCAGGGATTTAGGTCGAGCGAGTGATGTTCAGTAAATATAAATCATAGGGGTTGATCTAAGGAGGTTACTAGAGCCACCACTAGGGAAATTAGAGTGTTTGTAGATCGATTGTTCAATTTATAAACAAAACCCGGAGATAGACTGAAGAAGCATTATTCTACTTTGCACTTTCATAGGAAATGGATTTCGAAGGCATGTTGGCTTGAGTTTAGGCTCCGTATATAAGTTTATAAAACAAACAAAAATAGACCAGCAAACAATCTATTCGCTCCCCAGTGGAGTCGCCATTTTGTTACCGGGAATAGTGTCCACTTAGAGCTGCTATTCCCACTAAGAGTGGTAGCTATCTTAGAAACAAACAAGTTAAAACTACTTTCACTTTCCTTTATGAAAAATAGATAAGAGGGGAAACAAAGGACACCAAACTTTGTCTTGTGCTGGGTTCTTGCGGTGATCCTCTCCTTCTCGATAGACTCTTGCCACTCCCTCTTTAAATCTACATAGCTTCAAAAAAGAACCTGTGAATCAAAGCAGCATAATACTATCGAAGAACAGAGATCTAACAATTAATAAACAACACAGAACAAGATAATATGACCACAGCAATGCTATATATCAGACATACAAAGAATGTGAGGAAAACTGAATGCTTTATTAATATCAAGAATACAAGGGTACAACCAATTGTTCTGACCCAGCATCATCCTCTAGCAAGAAAGCCCTTCTTCACCTCAAGTAAAGCTTAGATCACCCAACACTATGAAGTTACACTAGGAAACCAACAACACTTCTCTACAAGATACAATATTCCATCCTCCGGATCTCTGTGATGAGGGATCCATATATAGATGATTGTAGGGGGGTGAGTCAGATTCTGGGGTTTTGATTAGTGTCCTCTCTGATAGTTCTTGATTCCACTTGGAGATTGATGATCTCTTACTCCCTGGGTTAAAACAGAGAGGCAAGTGTTAGAGGAAAAGTTTCTGGAAGATTCTATGATCCTCCACCTCGCAAACTGTCTCTGCCATTTGTCCATTCTCGCCCATCATACCCTATAGAGGGGCCATCCAGTATGCATCACAACTTTTACACTAGAAAGGTAGTATGCATCGCACCCTCTGCATTGGGCATTCTGTATGGTCCAGTTTTGTCCATTTTTGAGCAGTTTTCTGTGGAGAACTTCTGGGAGATGATGTAATCAGCTGACCTTGTTCCTTTAGGTAGTGAAGCAACACTTTTACGGACTTAGGAGCCCTTAGTTTATAGACATTTATGATTGGGGTTGTAGTGCCCAAAAATGTCTATAACACATAGCATTATCCATTTCCTTTTCCATGAAAAACCAAATGAACACCCCCTAGGATGCCTTTCTCACCATTCATCTTGGAATACATGTCCCATCAACCATGGTATTTATATATTTTTACATGGAATTTTCACCAGGGTTGTTACACAAAGAGTAACCAAAAATGGAATGGAAGCTAAGAGGGATGGTTTAAAAGTAGACATGTAATGTTTGAAAGATGGCATTAATGGTATAGAAGCAAAATTGAAAGGCATCATTGAAGATTTGAAGAAAGACATAGAGGGTTTGAAGGAAGGTTTCACAAAGTTGCAACAAGAAATTCTTCCTAATGGCAAAAAGGTAGTAGAGGAAACTCATGATGAGAACAAAAACTAATATTGGATTGAAGACCCACCATATTCCAAATATAGATATGAGGAAGTTTGATGGCAAGGATCCAATAACTTGGATACTATAGATGGAGCAATATTTTGATATACATGATGTGCAACTGCCACAAAAGGTACATATTTCATCTTTATATTTAGAACCGAATCAATTGGTGTGGTATAGAGGGATTTATTCTCATAAACCACTTTTCACCTAATCAATTTTGATGGAGGAAATGATAGCACATTATGAGGATACAAAGATCAACATCTTCTTTAGAAAATTGATAAATATCAAACAAAAGGGTTCAATGGTAGAGCACATTGAGGACTTCCAAAAATTGAATATAAGGATACATGATACTCCAGAGGAGCATAGGATTGATGTCTTCATAGTGAATTTAAATTATAACATCCAACATGAGGTTCATCTTTGGGAACCTAATTCATTAGAGAAGGCATTCAGGTTGGTAAAACAATTTGAAAGAAAAATTATGGCAACAAGGAATCCTACAACTCACAAGTATAAAATTGGAAGTGTTGTTGCTCCTATCCTTCCACAACCTACAAGGTTGACTCCAAAAAAATTGAAAGAAAAAAAAGCAAAAGGTCTTTGTTATAGTTATGATAGAAAATACACTAAAGGTCATAAGTGTATTGAGAAGAAATTAATGTACATAGATTGGAAAGAGGAGGAAGAAAAGGAACAAGAAAAAATCAAAAGAAGAGGATATAGACCAAGAACCAACCCCAGAGAAAGAAGAAATGAATCCGACCATATCTTGTAATGCATTGATAAGAATTACCACTCCTCAAACTCTTAAGATAGAAGGACATATCAAGAAGAAAAAGGTAGTAATGTTGATTGATTTGGGTAGTACCCATAATTTTGTTCATTGTAAGATAGCTAAGGAATTGAATTGCTTCCTATATCCAGCACCAATGTGTCAAGTGGTGGTTGAAAATGGAGGAACCATAAATTTCTTTGGAAAGTTTCATAATATCAAGCTATCCATGGGAGAATATTTATTGAATATTCCAATGCTTTCCATTCCAATGGGTGGTGTTGATGTTGTACTAAGAGTCAAATGATTACAATCTTTGGGTAAGATAACTTTTCATTTTCAAGAAATTTTCTTGAATTTTTTTTGGGAAGGAAAGGAAGTTGAATTAAGGGGTATCACAGGGAAACCAGGAAAGATAATCAACTCCAATGGCATGACAAAGCTTCTAAAGAAAGAACAACAGGGCGTAATTGCACAATTATGTTCACTAGCAGTTCAAACAATGAAATCATCTATTTCTACAGATATCCAAAAAGTATTGGACAATCATTGTAAGGTTCAAGTAGTGGAAGACCACATCAAGCATCAACAAAAATTTCTCCATCTCTTAGAGGATAACCTCACTTTGGCGCAGAATCGAAGGAAACAATAGGCAGATCAATATCACAACAAAATAAGTTTTGATGTAGGCGACTGGGTATTTTTATAGCTACAACAATATAAAAACATGTCCCTCAAACAAGCTAAGAAGGATAATATATTATCACTAAAGTACTATGGTCCTTATAAGGTGTTGCAAAACATTGGTACTATGGCATACAAATTAGAGCTTCTTGCATCTTCCCAAGTGCACCTAGTTCTCCATGTTTCATGCTTAAAGAAGATTGTAGGTGACAAGCTCCCAGTTCAAACAATATTTTTGGAACTTGACAAGGAAACAAAACTCATATTGGAACTTGAAGTAGTCATGGAAAAAGGAACCTGACAACTATGGAATCGATCAATTTCAGAGTATCTCATAAAGTGGAAGAACTTACCCGCTGAAGATTCCACATGGGAGGATGAGAATTTTATACGGAAGCATCCATAACTACTCAAGCGTTGAGGACAACACTTTTTTATTAGTGCAACCCCATTATTGTATTTTTGTGCCAATGTATTCCCCATATTGTTATTATTGTGCCACATAGAAGCCCACTATTATTATTGTTGTGCCCTTACAATATTATTATTATGTAGGCTATGATTATATTGTGACCCCTTAGACTCCTTTATATAGAAAGGAGGTTTTGTCATTTGTATCATCCAAGAATTTTTCATTTGTGTAATGTAAATGAGGCTTCCCCCTGAAAGAGGCTTATTTTTAAGTTGTTGATCTATCATTTCTTCTATTTTGTGAGCTAGTTGCATAACAAAAATTTTTGATCTCGTACAATCCAATTTGCAGAGGAAGGACAGGCCAAGGTGCCTTCTTCTTCCTGTGTAAAACTCCTAATAACCTTGTGGAGAGATGATAAGTGACTTCTTGCATGATCAAATTTTTGGTGGCATACCTCAGCAGAATATGTGGAGACATCTGTACACCAAACACCCTGAGAAAGGTGCCATCTGGTGAGGCAAACCAATCTGTTATTTCTGACACTGCTTCCATTTCCCCATGGTACATGCAAGGTGGCTCTTCCTGAACGATTAACCAATACAATGGAATGAGGAAGTTATTAGTTAGCTTTTCCATCACTCATTTGTAACTACACTTTGAAAGAAGCTTGTGGTAAATGTGTACCACATGTTCTTTGGGTGACCAAGTCCAATCCAAGCTAGGAAAATAATTTTGTGCACAAATTGCATCTAGCAGGTAGGTAGACATGTAAAACCTTGCTTAAGCCTTTGTCCACTAGCACGGTTGAGAGTCATGGTCTTATTACCTGTATGAGATAGTATCCATATGAAAATGTATGCACATGGAAAAACAAGGTACGTGCATGCAATCTTGTGTAATACTAACTGTTTGACATTGACATACACCTACCAGTCTTCTAGATCTACTTTGAATATTTTTGTTAAGAACAAATCGTTCACCTTATTCCATGTAATGTTTGGCTTTTCTGTATGAACAAATGGATATCTAAGTAAACTGGAAAATTCACTGGAGTACTCTCAACTGCCTCCCTAGTGTTACTCTTTGTGGTGTCCTTTGAGGTAGATCTCTTGGGAGCCATAGTGATAGTAACTAATCAAGAGAAGTGCTAAAAAAATGCAGTGCTTGTAGATAAAAATCCACTCATGGAAAACATAAAATAACTCGAGTAAACTAACTCACAAAGCAAGATCAAGGCAACAACCACAAGACTAAGTGGGAAAACTGTGTAATTTCTAGGCCGAGGGAAGATACTGGCCTCATGAACTTCACATTGCGTAGTCTCATTAGTTAGGGGTGAGGCTTGGGGCTAGAGACTACGTAATGCACAATCTCATCCTGGGAAGACTAAGGGAGATACTATGCATTGTGCAGCATCAATGGCCAAGGATGGGATTGAGCCCTAGAACTACACAATTCATAGTTGTGAAATCCAAGATTATGCATTGCATAGTCTCAGAGGCCAAGCCTGATGCTTGAGCCTTGGACTTACGCAATTCCCAGTTGAACATGGCTACTTCTGGGCAAGTGAAGTGAAGATATGCCTGGGAAGAGGATGGGGAAGTGGCAGATATGAGTGATGGTACAAGTAAGAGTGAAAATATCACTAATTAAAAATAGATCAGTGAATATCAAGTGCAGAAGATCAACATGCAAAAGGAAAAACAAGCATGCATAGGAGGTCTCCGAAACGACAACCATAAATGGGTAAAAAGAAGAAGTTGATGTGAAATGTATAAAATGCGAATGACGAACCAAACCATCACTTTTAAATGCTAATATAAGTTAAAATTCCAACAAATATGAAGTGAAACAAGAAAAAAACACTCACAGAAGCGAAACGACAAAAACGTGACAAAAGGAAAGAAAAGAAAAGCTCACCCGGAAATGTGTCGCAAAATCAACTGAAGGTTCCTTGATATCCTTGGGAAGGCTAGAGATCTAAGATCAAATGTAGAAATTATCTCTAGGGGCATCTATTATATAGATCTAGGATAGTTACCGTTTTTGATGCACATGCCTAAAATCAAGGAAAAAGTGACACTTGGAAGAAAGTCCAAAAATAGTAACTTGTACCACTTTTCGGGAAACTAATTGATCACTCATATTTTCTAGGATTTATTTTTCCTTTTTATTTTTTCAGGAAACTGTTTATTCACACTACCAAGAAGGATTGCACAATTCCCACTCACAAGGGACTAGGAAACTCCTTAACTCAGTGAATTGCGTAGTTTTTGAGAGAAAGGGAAGTTTTACACAATTTCTAAGCTCAAGGCCAAGTTGTCTCCCAAAATTGAAAAGTTTCTAATATCAAGGCTAGCTTACCTATATGAATTTTTCAATTTAGATCCTCAAGGTTGGCTCTCCTTCTAAGATTGTGTATTTTATGGAGGGAAGACCTAAAATGCTGCAAGGTCAAGGCAAAAGCTTGCTTGTGATTGAAACAATTCAGGCCAAGATAAAAAAACACATCACAAGCAATACATGAAAATATACATACTGATCATAGGATGAATACTTGACGATAATGAATGATGAGTTCTTGTGGATAGAAGGCTCCAAGATCTAAGCATGGGAAAAAATCTGGAGGATGGTTGTAGCATCTACAACAATTAGCGACACACTAGTAGAACTCAAACTCTCTGTATGGGTCTTACTTCATGTAAAATAGGTCTAACTCTTCAAGAACTATTTTTCAGTTCATTGATCCCCATAGCTTCTTTACTTAGCTCAAGTTAAGTACATAGTCCCTACCATTCTCGTCATCGACAACACATTAACAAAGACAAGTCAAAATCGATTGTTTTGATTGGGGATGGGGAGTATATAGATACTTGAGTGAAAAAGCACTGTTAAAGCACTGGTTTAATCTCTTGTGTTGCTTTACTACTAGTAGGACTAGAAAATACACCGATGGAGTCACTCTAGGGACACAAACATTGCTCCACTGGCAGCGAGCTTGGACAATACCCTAACGAAGTTGCTTGCTTCACCTCCATGCATAGGAATCGTTTCTCTTATTTCACCCATTTATTTATTTTTTTCATTTTATTCATAGAACTATGCATCAACACTTATTGACTTCATGGGGTGGAAGAGGGATCCCAAATTACTAAGGGGAGAGGAGTTTGTTCCTTCAGAGAAGGATATTTATACACCTCTGAAATATAGTTCACTTGTTAGAGTTTCCTCTCCTCTTTACTCTACTCGACTTAGTTGACAAAAAAAAAACCAACTAATCATTAAAATACATTAGAGTAGGTGGAACTAGTTATAGATTCAAGCATTGTTATTCCATTATGGTTTTGTTCGAAAAAGAAGAAATTTTCCATCAGGGTATAATCGACTAAAATATTCATGATCCACGCAAAGAGGGAATAAACAGATAAGCAAGTATTGACAATAGCCTAATTTCCTCATGAAATTCACCCTACCTACTTTAGAAACCAAACACGGTCTCATGCAAAAGCTATCCTACAATAGAAAGGAAAGGAAAAGAGCAGGGCAGAAAGTGAAAAAAAAGAAAAACAAAACAAACAAAACAAGAAAACTACTCCTAGTTCTAAACTGAGAATAGGTTAGGCTCACGTAAAATGAAACATCCAGTGCAACCATCGACACATAGACGAGCCTATATGGGTGAGGGAATCCATATTAAGAAAGATATTCAACAATATCAATAACCAAAAAAACTAAAATGATACATGCTACAACATTCGAAGAATGAAAATGCAATAAAAAAAATACAACAAAAAAGCACACGCAAAACATTATGCAGATGAATTCTGCTATTTATAGACATCGCAAAATGATAACATGCAAGAGAATCCTTTTGAACTTATAAACTCGAAAAAAATAAAGAAAGTGAAAATCTTACATTTCGTGAACGAGCTTTCTAGGTATGATTCCTCCAATGATGGAGTGATGGCATCATGCAAAATAGATGGACAATGCAAATATTGTTGAAAGGACTTATTTTCAATTAATGCAAACAAATGATGAGGAACCTTGAAAGATAAAGTTCTATCCTCATCATGATTGAAACTGGCATCAAGACTGCAATAACTTGACATAACCATCAATGCGGGTTGAAGTTCCTTGATATCTTGTGGTAGTTCCAAGACATTAGATGGTAGATCACCGAAAAATGATGGCTTAGGAATATCAATACCAGAAAAATCAGAGTCGTGACTAGATGAATTGATGAATAGATCACGAAAACCATGATCATAAAATTCAACATTGAAAACAAAAGTATCCTCTTGATCTAACGAATTGTAGACAAGGAAATATTGAAAACAATAAATTTCACCCTATGTTTCTTCAGAATGATCAGATGATGGATTGGTGGAATCAAGAAGAGAAGATTTTTCCTTCGAATTCAAATGCAAAACTGGCATTTCGTAATTCTTGAGTATGATCATAATCAACATCATATGAAATTGATTCTTCGATAGACACAAAAAGTATAACATAATCGTGGAAGATTTCAGGATAATGAGGGAGAGGGGAAAAGGGAGGAGAATAAACTTTCATTGCAAATTCTTGTTCTAAAACAGAATCCCACACATAGTCATCGTAAATTATATCACAAGTTTATGGTCAACACTAACTCCATAGTGAATTTGATCTTCATGAACATCAGAATAAATGATTAAAATTGATAACACGTCACAAACAGGAGGACCAAAAGAACGAGTGGATGGAGGGAGAGGAGAAAGCACATCACTAGAAAAACCATATCTATAGTCCAAACTTGCATTTTAAATTTTGAATATGTTAGGTTGGAGAAGATGGTGGTAGATCAATGGATGGACTCTTAAATTCTCCAACCTCAACCTATGTAAATGGAGTTGTTTGATGAGAAGAAGATGAAGAGTCACTTGGAATAGTAACCTCCTTCACCATAGATTTAGGAGCTCCATAACTAGTATATGTTGGGAGGCTTTCCAAAGATTCATATTCTTTTGGGTTCATTGAAATATGAAAAAGAAATTGAAACTTCTCTTTCATTAAATTCCAATCAATATCATCTTCGGAAAACTTGTAACAAAAATGGATAAAGCGATCATGAAATATGTTAAGAGATTCAACTGGTTCTTTTATTAAATGCATGATTTTCTTAAAACCATATTTGTAATCATACTTGTCAATAGCGTGATAAATATCCTTGAAAAGGTGTTCGAAAAAGTGTATCGAAGCGATTGGCAATGTGTAACACCACTCCTTAATGTGCACTTCAAACGTGAGAATAAACAACCTACAAAAAATGTCCTCATAGTTAATATCATGCTAAGTGAAAAATTCAAGAAAGTGAGCGGTGTGCTCAAGATGGTTGTTCCAGCCTTGCCATCAAATTTCAGATTTGACAAGTCATTAATTATCCCCTTGGGCACTTTCATATTTTCATTTCTATAAAAACATGTTAGGGTTTAAACATGGGAAGAAGCCATTGAAATATAAGGAAAGTTCACAATAGAATTCACAGGCTCATCTTGTCATATGGACCTCCCTCTAGCGCCATAAATGTTGATGGTGATGGACCCACCAAAATTCAGGGGGTCTCCCTGATATGAAGTCCCAATTAGAACTCACACCATTTGGAGTAGGACCCCCATCTGAAATACAGACCAGTTGCCAATGAAATGGGTTTTAATGATGTTTATTGGCTGCAAAAACGCATTGAATGGTGTGTTTGTGACTCTGGGGAAAAAAGTGTGTTACTTTGTAAAGGATCAAGTGAAATATATGAAAGGTTCTAACATGATGAAGGGAAAATAAGTGAGCCCCTTGGAAGCCTATAATAGTATGCAGCTTGAAAATAACACACGAGCATAAAATACATCATAAGCTAGACTGCAAAATAGTTCACAACTTAACCATGATGGAAATATACAACAACACACATTCAACAAGATTCATACTAATGAAAAAGAAATAGTTCATAAGCATTAGTGTAAATGAAATAACATATATTGCAAAATAACAAGAATAGTCCTACTATATTCACACATATGCATGAAAATGTGTCGGCTCTGAGATTTTATTAAAGTAAAAGTCTGAAGCATACATATATAATTAATGAACCACAAGTCCCAATAGTGGAACATGAAGCCAACACATGCTCCTCCAAAGAATATACTCCCTCTATGCTACGAAGAATCCAAGGCTCAAAGCTCCCAAGCTCCTGATCCTATGCCAAAATCCTAGCCAAAAGTTTGGCTCCCAAAAGCCCTTTACATGAGTTATGAGGACATATTTATAGCAAAAGGGGTGACTATTCATATCCCTTTTATGACTTTTGGACTTCCCTCATGAATCTTCAACTTCAATACAAAATGGCTCTTCACATTCCACAATTGACACTTGGAATTTCAATTACAAATTAATTACAAAAGAATATTACAATATACGCATACCCATATAAGAAACAATTAGGTAAATCCAACTAGATAGCCTAATAAGACAAAACAAGTTAACCTTGACTGTGGGTAAATTATAGCTCAATCACCTCAACTTGTAGCTCTTTGGTCACATAGCGGTGCCAAGACTTGTACTGCATGATGAAACCCCCAAACTATGTGATGGGATGAGGCTAGAAGTGGACCCTAGCCTCCATTGCATCTGGGTGGACTAATTTGGACCTGGTTTGTATTTCCCTCTTCATCAAGAGCAACATCGTGTTTATCTAGACAGGGACACCATTGTATTTTTGCATATTGTTCCTATTAACCTCCAGATCTTCCTTTGTGAGGATATGTTTAAGCTAGTCGAAGTATTCTTCGACATCTTGCCTGACTTGGTTCTTGCACTTGGTTTCCATGGGTGAGCCAACTGAAGGGATGTTATGTGATTTCACCGTGAAATCTGTGTTGTTGTAAAATCATGCATATGAGGCCTGAATACTAGCGAGGAATGAGGTGAGTTGTTTGTTACTCTGAATTATCATTCACACTTGAGCTTTCTCCAACTCTGTCTATTGCCTTGTTTTCTTTGCCAATTCAGGTGGTGCCCCTTTACACTACATTGATCACTCATGCACGATAGTGATGGCGGTATGGACAGACTTGAGGGCTTTAAAATTATCTGTGTACTTATTCTACATGTGGTGCAAGCATACAAATGATTTATGCATGCTGAAAAGCTCCTCATAAAGGCTCCACATGGTTTCTCCTAATGTCAATACTTCACCAAGTATGGTTTCCTTGAATTCTTCCAGATATACCTATGCAAGAGCTTCTTTTTGGAACTCTGCTTGGAGCTGTTCAATTTCTTGGATTCTAGCCTGCAAGTTATTTTCCATCTGCCTATTGGCGGCCATGAGGCACTCCATGTTTGACTTGATAGCACCTGCGAAGGCCAGGTTGGCTACAACTATGGATTTTAGATTTCTCTTGGTGTTCATTATAATTACCCTTTCTCTAATGAATGCAAGAGATGTGAGGTCATTCGAAAAATGTTTCTTCCCTACTTGTACAATCTTCTTTTGAAGTTCATCATAAGTCAGATTGTATGTATCTATGACTATACCATAATCAAGAGGAACAATTTAATCTTCTTCGCTTGGAGCTTGGTCTACTTTTGGAGGAGGGGGAGACTGAATGGTGACCTGTTGTGTGCTTGTCATAAGGTAAACATCTTGGTTTAGCAGCTCTCATTCAACCTCCATGTGTTGAATCACAATAAGCTCCTCAATTTCCTTAGAAAGTTCCTTCTCCTACATCTCCTTGCTCTCTTCTTCTGTTAATCAGTTCTACTCTTGTTCCTCGAACTTTTTATGTGCTGCTTCTTATTTTTCTATTCTCTACCTTTCTTCTTCCAATATCCTCTACTCTTGTTCTTCCCTCTTCTTCATCTCTTCTTCTTTCTTCCTCTGTTTCCTCCTCTTTTCTACTGCTATGGTCACTTTCAAGATGATTAGATCTGATTTCATGTTGCAACTCTACTCTTCCACTGGACTGTGTCCAACTTTCCTCTTTCCCTTTTAATGCATTTGGTTGCGCCTTTCTACTAGTGTTTCCCCTGTAGTGAATTCATTTTGAGTAACTTGTGATGTTCTTGTGAAGTTGATTGGATCTTGGGATGGTGAGCACCAGTATTGCAGCAATAACGTTGCAACTCCTGGGCTGCCTACTTTACTCTTATTGGTAGTTCGTAACAAACTTGGAAGCAACGATGCCGTATGCACATATACTAGTTCTTACTGCAGGTTGTCACTTGGTCAACCAACACAGGATTACTATGAGCTCAAGCCAACTTCTATGGATTCCAGAAGAAGCTCTATATGTGATGAAAGGAGAGAAAGACTATTCTACAGATACTACTCTAACTACAAAAAGGAGAAAGACTGAAATGTAAAGCAAACCAAGTAAATCCTAATTAACCAACTAACCCTACTTTTGTAGAAATTACTATGAAAACCATGAAAAGAATGCCATTACTTACTCAAGGAAGTAAACAACATCTAACTGAGCTATTTCTGGAAGTAAATAAGCAAAAAACATCTTTTTTGGATTTTTATGTGAATTTGACATGCATGTAATATATTGTTTGTGAATGTGGTAGTGAATAGGTGGTGTTGGAGTGTGGTTTTGGGACTTGAGAAGATGTAGGATGGTGTGGATGGGTCCTAGGAGGTCTCAGGTGGCCTTCTGGAGGCTTTTCCCACACTCGGCCTTCAAAAGGAAGCCTACAGAAAAATCTACAGGAGGACACAATAAATCTATAGGAGGAAAAACAACGTTCTACAAGAGGCCTACAGGAGGAGGCCGAGAGCAGTTTTCACTATTTTGAAGGTGTGAGAGTGGGTGGAAAAGGTGGATGAAGGTTGGAATGAGGTGTTAGGGAACCTAGGGTCTACCAAGAATCATCAAGAGAGAGAAAGATGATTGGATTTGCTCAAGGAGAGAGGAAGAAATTCTATGGAAAATGGAGGAAACTAAGGCAGAATTAAGGGAGACTTGGGTGACCTGTAGGGAATGGATCAGATGGGGATGGGATGGATGATAGGCTGGCCTAATGATAGAAGATATCTACTGCATAAACAAATGATAGTCAACCAATGATATTTAAGCAAGCAATGAAATAAGTGCATCTAGAAAAATAGAGTTTTGCATCAAACTAGTCTAAATTATGACCTATGAAAGGAATTGTTGAGAAATGCTACAGGAAAGGAAAGCATGAAAGAAGACTGTTGTGAATAAAGAAGTGAGCATGATGAAGATGTTTTGAAGCAAAGAAAAACTAGACTATTAACCAAATAAAATTTGCAAACATTAGAAGTCCTATGAATGAGGAAAATCTGTGTTTTTGGGGCAGCAAGAGGGTCTTTTCCTCAAATCATGGTCCCAAAGGAAGGAAGAGAGGCCAAGGCATTTTTCTAGAATTTTTAATCTTTTCTTTATCATTGCTTAACCTACTATAGAAAGCACAAATGGAAGCAAACTATTGAATCATCAAAAGAAACCTATTCTTAACCATAAAAGAGATACATCTAACAACAACCTAATCTACAAACTGAAATAAAACATACAAATACAAGTAAAGAGGAGCTTGGCTGCTTGGATTGGGCCCTAACCCAAGAGCTTCAGCCTTATGAGGTAACTCAGTGCTAGCTCAAAAAGGATTCCATCTTTATTATCAAAACAATAACAAGATTACATGAGACTATCACAGAATAATAAGCACGAAGTTGGAGCAGAGTTTACATAAGCATAAATACAACAAAAATCTGACCCTAGTGAGGCCCTAGCCCTCTCTACTTATACCAATGAAGCTACCAACAACTTCCATAAAATCAGGGAGGCTTGGCTCCCAAAACTCGAGATAATCATCAATCATCCTCCACTTGCTTGGCTGCCTTCTAGTGCATGGCTTAGCTACTTGTACTCCGAGACAAATGAAAGGGAATTTGAAGTGGGAAGTAATAAATGAGGGGAATTCCCTCCTATAAGTCCTCTCCTATGTCCACTTCGATTTATTGCTTCCATTTTTCCACTGGATCCTTGACTTTGACCTCAAAATTCATCAATAATATGCATTAAACATATGTTAGACCACATGGCATCATAACTAACTCAACGCACTCTATAAGCATAAATATAATCAGAAAATCATACAATAAGCTAAGAGAATGGTTGATTTGATTAGGTTAGAAGGTAAAATGAGCCCATATGATTACCCATTTATGAGGCTCATCATCACCCCCCTACTGAAAGTGTTGCTCATCCTCTGAGCAACTTAGTCCATCTCCTCATCTTTTATGGCCATGGTTGCCTCCCTAGCATCCCATGCTTCTGATGTGGTCTCCTCTTCCTTGTCATAGAACCCTACCTTCCTGTCTATCTCTTCCCACTGCTCCTTCTCTTCTTCTTCTCTTCTGCCTTCCAGCATGTTTAACAACAGTGGGGGACTTAGTTTGTGTTAGGATATTCCGACACGTAGGAATAGTTAAGTATAACTTGGTCTAGTATAGAGTTTGGTAAAGTGTGTTTCTTTACTATGTACATTTGTAACTTACAATCCGACGGTCACGATATGTACTGATCTGACGTTTCATTCTCTCCTCGGTATTATCGACACTTGAACCGTGGCTTGACACCCGATTGGTCCATGAATTCTATTTAAAGCGCATGGAGGGTCACTTGTAGATTAACCGTGCATGAGAGAAGCTTATGTAAATTTTCATTCTTTTATTAATAAATTGCCTGTAGTGGCCACGTTGGCACAGGCCGTGGACTGTTTCCCTCTCTTAGGGTTTTAACCACGTCAAAATACTGGTGTATTGATTGGTGATCTGTTTGTGAGCGGTGTCCTTTTGGTGTTCTGTCTGAGGAACTTACCCTATATATTCCTACATGGTATCAGAGCTATTTGAGGGCCGCGTCCATTGTTAATCCAAATCTGAAGCCGGTAGAACTGCATGTGACTACCATCTCCTAGATCTGCTGTTTTTGACTGCTTTCAGGCCGAGAGGACTACTCTGTTGTGTTGGGAGCATCTGTTCCAGTGAGGAACCCCTTTCATTTCACGCGAAAAGGTTTCCAGTAGCCCTAACTGCGTCATTTTTTAGATCTGGAGGTATACAATGTTTATTTGCAGTTTACTGTTATTTTCTCTCTATTTATTTCAGTTTCGATTTATTTAGCTCTTTTTATTACCGGATCTATACCTTTATTTCTGTGTATGCTCTTTGCCCTGCAACTCTCTGTGATCTAGGCAAATCAGAAACAGAAAGGAAGGATTTTTCTCATGCGTATACTCTTTTCCCTGCACCTTAGTGTGATCTCGGAAAATCATAAACATTGAGGAAAATATTTAATTTTCGGGTAAAGCTAACTTTAAGCCGTAAGGTTTGTTTTTTTTGTATGTCTGTGTTGGGTGTTGTGCTTTTGTTTTGTAGGGAGAAAAAGAGCTTTCTCTCTCTCTCTCTCTCTCTCTCTCTCAAACATTTTATATAGCTCACTTGGTTCAAAGCTAATTTAAGAGAGTAGAGGTGTTGGGTTCAAATCTCCTTTTTGTTGAAAAAGGGGCATTTTTTTTCATTTCCGCACATTCCCGCACATTGTCGGCGCCTTCATCAACTTTTTTTAAAAAGGTCATAACTTCTTCATCCGGAAGCCGTTTTGAGAGCCGTTTTTTTTTAACCAACCTAAATTTTTGAGCTCTTTCCATTGGAACACTTAGTTTTAGCATATATAGCTTTAGTTTCTATCAAAATGGAAAGTTCATTCCAAGTTATTCTTGACAACACCAACTACTTCCAATGGTGGTCCTACATTGTGGATTTACTTAGAAGTAAAGATCTTTACCGAATAGCCACAGGCCAAGAAACCAAGCCAAAAGATGAAGAGAAATTAGCCAAATGGGAAAATAGGCAAGATCAAGCACGTGGGTTGATAGGGATGTCTATCTCTCCCGATCTTAGATTCCATATTGCTAAACTTGATACTCCTGATAAAGCAATGGAGCAGCTTACTAAAGTTTTTGGAATAAAAAATGAACTTAGAGCCCATCAGCTTGAAAATGAGTTGCTTACATTAAACCCCAATGATTTTTCTTGCATTGAAGATTTCTTGTCCAAGTTCAAGACCATTAGACTTCTTTTGGAAGGTGTTAAAATTAAGAAAGCAGACAGTGCCCTTATCTATTGCATTCTTTCTAAGTTGGGACCAGCCTACTCTGTGTTTGTTTCCACCTTCCATTCTACAAGAGAAGCCTTCATTTCTCAAGGACATGACTACAAGCCCCCTTCCTTTGATGTTTTTTGTGATTCTTTAATAAGAGAACAAGAAAAACTCTTACACCTTGGTCTTCTTAATATTGGAAACTCTTCAAGAAAGCGTTAACCGCCCAGCAGCAACCAAACTCAAAGAATCCTAAGAAGTCATATCCTAAAAAGAATGGTCCTAAACCAAACAAGGGTCCTAAGCAATTTCAGCCTCAAAATGGAAAATCATTTCACCAGAATGATAAGGCAAATAAAAACAAAGGCAAGAAGACTGATAGACATTGCAACTTTTGTAATCGAGATGGCCACTTAGAATCTAAATGCTTTAAAAAGATGGAAGCCTTGGAAGCAGCAATGAAGAAGCATAACATCAATTTGAAGCACTCTTCAAATTCATCTTCAGGAATGGCACTTTCTGCATGTGGTTGTCAAGCATCTCGGTCTGGCTATGCATTAAATGTCTCTTCTTTTTCTCATTCTCATGAATGGCTCATTGATTCTGGAGCTTCTTATCACATGGCCAAAATAAAGCCATGTTTTCTTCTTTACATGATTGTCACACCAAAAATATTATGTTGGTGATGATAGATCTCTTAATTTTGTAGGGACTGGAACTGTTCATCTAGACAATGGTCAGTTTAATGATGTATTATGTGTTCCAACCTTATCCTGCAACCTTCTATCTGTATATCAGATAACTCATTCAGGTGAGGTAAAATTGTTGAATTTTCACCTCATGATGTTGTAATCAAGGATCTAAGAGATCCTAAACAGATTCTAGCTACTGGTATTGCTGATGATTCCACAAGGTTGTAAAAGTTTCACAAATTTGGGTCATCAAATCTTCCTTCAGTATTTGTTGCTCATAATGATGAAGTGAGCAAACTTTGGCATGAG
>APFE030421146.1:0-17264 GCA_000404065.3 Pinus taeda
TGGGAGAAAACCACCTGCTGCAAGTCATCTCAATCTTCTTCTTAATAAGAAAATCCTTTTACAATATTTCTGTATTGGTGCAGTCTTATACCAGTACGTAGCCTTCTACCTGCAGAGAGCTACAACCCTCTCTCGTTCTCCAGACTCTCCTAGAAGGGAGCTACAACCCCCATAGTTCTTGTACTAGCTAAGATACTAGTACATAGACACCGACCTACAATATTATCTCCTCCAGGTACCACGTTTCATACATTTTCAAACTGGATACTCCTGAAGCATAACACATAATCTGAAAGGCCACGTTTCATCCAATTTTCATACTGGACCCATTAATATCATTGAAGCACATAATCAATCAATCTTATGAATCACCCAAACACCAGATCAATACATATACAAGGATAATATATGTGTTAGCACTCAGATCTAGTCCATCAGATCACATAAATATGAGTCATTATGATCCTGATCCAATATTAGTTCTCATCCATCAACACTAAAGCTAAACACAATCAACCAAACAGGATATGCAGAATACTGACACCTTTAAATTGTCATCAGAACCCATCAACAACCATAACCACCTGTGACTTCAAATATCATAGCTCAAATTGTATACACTACTACAATGAACCAAACCTGCATACATACGCGCTTACACCAAAGACAACCTACGTATAGATCTATAAATATTCAAACATGACTTGCAGCGATTTCAAACTTAAGTTATACCTAGATCAGATCATTAGAAGCGTCAGTATATAGATATAGAATAAGCATAATCAAATATATAGAGATAGTTCATTTCAAACCATTTGATCCCGATCTATCCTTAGATCTTGTTCTCCATCAACCGGTGAGATACCTCTTTAGCTCAGATCCAGATCTGCACCATAACCCAATCATAGTATTCCAGATCTAGCACTTTATCAGATATTCAATAATTCATATGATGCTTTGCCAAATGATCTCCTTCCTCTTTTATAGTCTTAGGCCTTTCACAATACCACGGTCCAAAACCATAATAACACAATACCATGAACCCAATACTTGGGATCAACACTTTTGCAATACCACAGACCAAAACCATAGGATAAAAAACTGTCGGACTAATACCATGAACCAACCATGAAAGTGCATGAACTTTTCTCCACATGAAATAAACTTTTCTTTGCATAAAATTCCGTGAACGTTTCTCTACATGAAATAAGATTTTCTCTGCATAAAATTCCGTGAACTTTTCTCCACATGAAATAAACTTTTCTCTGCATAAAATTCCGTGAACTTTTCCCTACATGAAATAAAGTTTTCTCTGCATAAAATTCTGTGAACTTTTCTCTGCATCAAAGTCCATAAAATTTTCTCTACATGAAATAAACTTTTCTCTACATAAAATTTCGTGAAGGTTTCTCCACATGAAATAAAATTTTCTCTGCATAAAAGTCTATGAACTTTTCTCTACATGAAAGAAACTTTTATCTTCATGAAATTGCGTGAACTTTGCTGCACTATAATTTATCATCTGAGTGATTTGCCATCAAGGACAACATTTGTCTCATAATGCCAACAATCTCCCCCTTTGGACTTGATGGCAAGGTTAACTTGTCACACGTAGAACTATCATCTGATTCCTTTGAGCTCTCCTGTACCCCAAGCATTCAGTCACATCTGATATCTCTTCTTGAAGATTCATCTAGTTATAACTAAGTGAGACGATCTTCTATGAGTGGGTTACCATCAAGTACAACACATGCATCATAATTCCAACATGGAGGAGTTGAAGGAGGATCCTGAGAAGGTGGGGGATGATTTTCATCCTCGCTTTCATCATTTCAAGAAGAAATATGTTCAAAAGTAGAAGAGATAGAGAGAAGTGGCACATTCGCCGAACTAGGCTCATAGGCCGAAATATTCTCATCAAAATTTACATCTCTTCTAATGATAACATTTTTGGACTTAAATGGAATAAGTCTATAGCCTTTGACATCTTTTGAATATCCAACAAAAATACATTTTTCACTCATAGGTTCTAAAGCTTTATGTTTCTCATCTGGAATATTGGCCCATGCTTCACTTCCAAAAACACAAAAGTGACTCACATCTGGTTTAATTGAGCTCCATGCTTCTTCTGGAGTGATATTCTTTAAAACCTTAGTAGGAGTGTGATTTATTATGTAATTTGCACAGTTAATTGCTTTTGCCCAATAATTAAGACTAAGTCCCTTAGATTGAAGCATACAATTAGCCATTTCCTTTAAGGTGCGATTCTTCCTTTCAGCTACACCATTTTGTTGTGGAGTATACGAAACAGTATGTTGCTTTTGAATTCCATTCTCAATGAAAAAGTTGATGAAGTTGCTTTTAACATATTCTCCGCCATTATCAGATCTTAGCTTAAGAATTTGATGTCCAGATTGTTTTCCAACAAAGGCGTTAAAGGCCAAGAACATGTTAAATACTTCACTCTTGAGTTTTAAGAAGTATAATCAAGTGCGTCTGGAGAAATCATCAATTAAAGTTAAGAAATACTTGTAGCTAGAGAAGGAAACAACTGGAAGTGGACCACATAAATCACTATGCACAAGCTGTAGAGGGGATGAGGCGTGCCAAGAGGCACGTTTTTCAAAACTATCCCGATGATGTTTTCCGAGTACACATCCGGAAAAAACACCATCTCTGCAAGATACCATTGGAAGACCTGTCACCATATTTTCTTTACATAGATTCTGAAGGGAGCGATAGTTTAAGTGACCAAATCACTCATGCCAAAGTTTGCTCACTTCATCATTATGAGCAACAAATACCCAGAGAAGATTTGATGACCAAAAGTTGTTAAACTTATACAACCTTGTAGAATCATCAGCAATGCCAATAGCTAAAATCTATCTAGGATCTCTTAGGTCCTTAATTACAACATCGTGAGGTGAAAATTCAACGATTTTACCTTCACCTGAATGAGTTATCTGATATACAGATAGAAGGTTGCAGGATAAGGTTGGAACACATAATACATCATTAAATTGACCATTGTCTATATGAACAGTTCCAGTCCCTACAACACTAAGAGATTTATCATCACCAACATATATATTTTTGGTGTTACAACCATTTAAAGAAGAAAACATGGCTTTGTTTTTGGCCATGTGATAAGAAGCTCCAAAATCAATGAGCCACTCATGAGAATGAGAGGAAGAAGATACATTTAGTGCATAGCCAAACCGAGATGCTTGACAACCACATGCCGAAAGTACAATTCCTGAAGATGAAGTTGAAGTTGAAGAGTGCTCCAAATGGATGTTATGCTTCTTCATTGCTGCTTCCAAGGCTTCCATCTTCTTAAAGAATCTGGATTCTAAGTGGCGATCTCGATTACAAAAGTGGCAATGTCTATCAGTCTTATTCCCTTTGTTTTTATTTGCCTTATCATTCTGGTGAAATGATTTTTCATTTTGAGGCTTAAATTGCTTAGGACCCTTGTTTGGTTTAGGACCATTCCTTTTAGGATATGACTTCTTAGGATTCTTTGAATTTGGTTGCTGTTGTGCGGCTAACACTTTCTTAGAAGAGTTTCCAAGATTAAGAAGACCAAGGTGTAAGAGTTTTTCTTGTTCTCTTGTTAAAGAATCACAAAAAGAATCAAAAGAAGGGGACTTGTAGGTTTGTCCCTGAGAAATGAAGGCTTCTCTTGTAGAATGGAAGGTGGAAACAAACACAGAGTAGGTTAGTCCCAACTTAGTAAGAATGGAATAGATAAGGTTACTATCTTCTTTCTTAACCTTAACACCTTCCAAGAGAAGTCTAAGGGTCTTGAACTTGGAAAAAAACCTTCAATGCAAGAAAAATTATTAGGGTCCAATGTAAGCAACCCATTTTCAAGTTGATGGGCTCTAAGTTCATTTTTTATTCCAAAAACTTTAGTAAGCCGCTCCATTGATTTATCAGGAGTATCAAGTTCTACAATATGGAATCTAAGATCTGGAGAAATAGACATCCCTATCAACCCACATGCTTGATCTTGCCTATTTTCCCATTTAGCTATCTTATCTTCATCATTCGGTTTGGGTTCTTGGCCTGAGGCTATTCTGTAAAGACATTTACTTCTAAGTAAATCCACAATGTAGGACCACCATTGGAAGTAGTTGGTGCTGTCAAGAATAGCTTGGCATGGACTTTCCATTTTAACAGAAACTAAAGCTATATATGTTGAAACTAAGTGTTCCAATGGAAAGATCTCGAAAAATTAGGCTGGTTCAAAAAAACAGTTCTGAAAACGGCTTCCGGATGAAGAAGTTATGGCTTTTTGAAGAAAAGTTGATGAAGGCACTGACGGAGTGCGGGAATGTGCAGAAATGAAAAAAAATGCCTCATTTCCAACAAAAAGGAGACTTGAACTCAAGAACTCTACTCTCATAAATTAGCTTTGAACCAAGTGAGCTAAAGTAGAAGTTTGAGAGAGAGAGAGGGGGGGGGGGCTTTGTTTTTTTTAGTCACTGAAGCTTTGGGTTGCGTGCTTGCTTGAGAAAGCTCTTTTCTCCCTACAAAACAAAAAACACAAAACCCAACACGGACATACAAAAAAAACAAACCTTACGGCTTAAATTTAGCTTTACCCGGAAACTAAATATTTTCCTCAATGTTTCTAATTTTCCGAGATCACACTAAGGCGCAACGGAAAAGAGCATACACATGAGAAAAATCCTTCCTCTTTGTTTTTGATTTGCGCAGATTGCACAGATTCGCAGGGCAAAGAGCATACGCAGAAATGAAAGGCATAGATTCGGTAATAAAAAGGAAGCTAAATAAACCGAAATAATAAACAGAGAGAAGAAATAACTAGAAACTGCAAATAAACACTATATACCTGGAGATCTTGAAAATGACGTAGCTAGGGCTACCAAAAACCTTTTCGCGTGAAATGAAAGGGGTTCCTCACTGGAACAGATGCTCCTAACACAACAGAGCAGTCCTCTCAGCCTGAAAGCAGTCAGAAACAACAGATCTAGGAAACGGCAGTCGGATGCAGTTCTACCGGCTTCAGATTTGGATCACCAACGGACGCAGCCCTCAAATAGCTCTGATACCATGTAGGAATATACAGGGTATTTTCCTCAGACAGAACACCAAAGGAAACCACTCAAAAACAGATCATATATCAATACACAAGTATTTTTGACGTGGTTAAAACCCTCAAAGAGGGAAACAGTCCACGGCCTGAGCCAACGCGACCACTTCAGGCAATTTATTAATAAAAGAATGAAAATTTTACATAAGCTTCTCTCATGAACAGTTAACCTACAAATGACCCTCCATGCTCTTTAAATAGAGATCATGGACCAATCGAGTGTTAAGCCACGGATCAAGTGTCGGTAATACCGAGGAGAGAATGAACCGTCGGATCACTACATATCGTGACCGTCGGATTGTAAGTTACAAAAGTACATAGTAAAGAAACACACTTTACCTAACTCTATGCTAGACCAAGTTATACTTAACTATTTCCTATGTGTCGGAATATCCTAACACAAGGCAGTCTATATGCATCGCACTTCCCAAATGCAGTAGGTGCGCTGCATACTGGTTTCACTGTGTAATAGGTGCGATGGTCAAGGAGGGTTAACTTTACCCTCAGACTATGGTTTTTTTCTCACTGTTTTCAGTCCTATTCAGGATTTTTGCTGTCTGTAGTCAATGTACTTCTGCGAAAACCCCCTTCTCTTGTATTATTCCACCTCCTTAGTGCAAAGAATTGTAAATGTTTTTATGTATTGTGCGTCATTTTAAGTTCTCTTTTGCAAAAAAAGTAGCATAGTCGAACTATCATCTGTAGATCTAAAAGTGTCGTAGCTGTCGTTTTCAGTTTTAGAAAACAATCCCATTGTTCTTGATAGTTGATTATATAGTTACTATTGCATAGGATTTGAATTAGTAGTTTTAAAGTGTCGAAAAGCAATTTTCATTTCAAAATCGCAAAGTGTTTCTCTTGCTTTCACTTCATTTTGAAAAAGAATTTTGTTGAGTACTGTCACTTTAAAAGTAATTCAATTTGCACATATCTTTCTTAACATCATTTATACATTAAGAAGGCTAAAAAAAAATACATGCATGTGCATTTGCATTTTGATTGCTTGGCTTGATTTAGGACTGTGCATTTAGTGTGTGCTCTGCGCTCTGTGAAGAAAAGATTCTTAACTTTCTTCCCTTAGTAGCTAGGATTTTCATTGCTGAAAGAAGATTAAACATTTGTTTATCATCTTAGACTGCATTTTAGGAATTATATACACATCACGCGGTGAACCTGAAAGGCAAATTGTTAAGCAAGATCAACCTAAAATATATTCAATGAATCTAACAACACTTTGGAACTTAACGCACAAAATCTAGAGGTCTAGGCTAGAGATGTATTCCAGCGTTGTAAAACCTAGTAACAGTTTTTTTCAGTGTTGGTTGGGTGATTCCTCCACTCTGAGACGACAAGTGCCAGTACGGACTTGTGCTCCCACATACTGTCAAGTATATATTGGGAGACCACAATAGGTTGCATCCTTTATCCTTAGGAAGCCGTGTCTGCCGCCCTATCGATCACAATGCACCGAACACAGCATTCAGGAAGATTGACTGCCGTACCGTAAAAAGTCTTCTACAGTTTTGCGATTGGTTTGGTAATCCTCTCTACCTAGATCTCTAGAGAAGTCCATTTTGCTCCTTTTCAGACTATTTAAAGGAAAAGGTCCTCTGAGCACTTGTCACTTCAGGCTCAATAAAAATTGAAGGCGACTAGAGTCATCTTTTGTTTTTTCTCGACTCTTTAAAATTGAAAAAACAAGTTGTGTCAAAGCGTCTAAAAATTTATTTTAAATCGGAATAACATCACAAATTCCCCCGTTGGTCTTTAGGTTGAGAAAATGGAGTCTACCAACCAAGGGTTTCCCCTTGGAGGAAATCCTAGTCCCTTCTCCTCCTGGGGAGATGTTGGTGCACCCCATATGGCCACTTTGTCACTTCCACGGTTGACAATTGGTTTGCCTGTCTGGCTCTTCTCTACCTCTATCATTCAGAATCCTGTAATTCCTGAATAGTTGAATCAGCAACTAGATGACACTAGAGTTGCCTCCCAACCTTCTACTTCGTCTGATTCTCCCTCTCCTCCTTCCTCTTCGCTTGATAAAGCCGATAAAGCTAAAAATCAAGTAACTGAGAAGAAGAAGAAGCAGAAAGAGAAAAAGGAAAAAAAGATAAAGGAACCAAAATCGAAAGGGGGAAACCAAGCGTCGTTTAGCGAAAATTCTCACACTGCACCGTCGAAACTTAAATCTCCTTGTGTCATTTGCAATAGAGACCACTATCACTGAGATTGCCCCTGTATCCCTCGGATCTTAAGGGACTAGTCTCCTCGTTTGCACAATCTGGTGGCGTCAACCTCTAGCAATCATGTTGAATGCTCACCATCAACCAGTGAAAGTGAAGCACATGGATAGAAAAGGAATCCCAAATTTCCTTGTAAGTTGTGTGAAGGCAACCACGCTGTCCATCGTTGTCCCTTCCTTGACGAGGCTAAAAGAGTTTTGGTTGATCGTCCGGTTTCACCACTACGACTTCCTTGTGGATATAAAAAACTCTTGCCAAGTCCTCCACTGGTTGAAAATCCGGCTGGCCCGTCATTGTGGTTGGCCAAAGCATCTATCATTGAAAATGAACCCTCTGAATCCATACCAGACGAAATTCAAAGGGTCAATCCGGCAGTTGACCTGGTCTTGCCTTTAGAGTGTTCATCTTCGAATGATACTGTCACTGAAGAGAAAGAGAACGACACCATTCAAATTCTTTTCATCAACATAGACTCCGATGAACTTGGGGGTGGTCCTCCCGTTCCTTTATCACAGGAAGGAAGTTCATCAGAGTCATATCCGGTCGTCTATTCGGTCCCACCACCAAGCAACCTAGTCGTTTCCTTCGACTGGAGTCTACTAGGTAGACCCTGTTCACCAGCTAGTCTACCATTTAAAATCATTGTATAATATTACAGAATGGTCATGGTTGGTACCATCATTGATGAAGGGGCTTCTGTGAGTATCCTTTCCTCAACTTCTTTGAAAGCGCTTGGTTCGCCATTGCTTTTGCCTGAAATGAGAAATCTGACAGGCTTCGACAAAGGAACCAGTCGACCTTTAGGGATCCTTCCAAATGTGCCCATTACTTTGAGAAGGAAAACCATTCACATGAACGTGATGATCGTTCAAGTACCCTTGGATTATAATCTACTCCTTGGATGTGACTATATTTATTGCATGGGAGCCATTGTCTCCTCACTCTTTAGAGTAATGTATTTTTCGCACGAAGGCAGAATGGTCAAGCTCGTGGACCAAATGTCATTCCCCAGTTCACACATCACAAATAGTCAAATGCCATCCCTAAATGGTCTTTTCATTCAAGAAATGTCTCATCAGTCTCCAGTCCATCCACCTGATGAGCGCGAGTGATTCAGGAAGATGTAACTAAAACCCAGGGGGCATGCAGCCTGGTCTGCTTTGGCAGAAAAGCTCTGGGTATAGGGTAGGTTTCAGCGAAGGATATATGACTAGTCTGATACCCGTCCGTATAGGAATGGGAATAGACCAGATAAGATACCTCCATTAGAAGGTAGGCCTTTCCCAATAGAACAAATGTTTTGTTTGCAAATTGAAGGGTAACCTGGAAACTCTACTTCGCTATACCCTTTAAATCGTTAAGGCTAGTCGTTTCCTAGCTTGCATAAAGAAAGGATCTGTGGCAAAGCTTGAGAGATGTAAGCCACTTCAAAATAGCATCTCAAATGAGACATTCTTATCATACGACTGGTGAGAAATGTTGTCGTAGAGTTCAAGCTCGTTAAAAAATAAACCCTCCACGAGCATTTTTAGCACATAGTTCAAGCTCGTTAAAAAATAAACATAAGTCATGAGAAAATGTTTCCCCCAATGTTTAAGCTCATTAAACAATGAATCGGTAAATAACCATTGTGAATGCCTTATTGCCAGCTTCTGAGCCTTGGTTGTGTTCTCGCCATCACCTCCACTCTGCTTTTAGCCGATCATTCACCCCCATATGATTTTTTACCCCTTCGAGGAACATCTGCGAAGAGTGATTCTATTAGCCATCCTTGTGACACTGTCGTGATTGGAAAATTCCAAATCTTACCTAGAATCAGTGGCCACCCGAAACCATCACTCATTCCTTGAAAACGAGTGTCCTTTAAGCTCTTTTCACCTGACTCGTAAAATATGAAAAGATTGCCGAACAATTGGCCTCTCTAGATCGTTAAAGGCATCAAAAGTGTTATCCCTCCTCTAGATTTTAATCTTTTTGGACCTGAGGGATTATACACAAAAATATCAATTGCTTGTCTTGTTCGGCTCGTTAAAACTATCGAAAATTCATCCCTTTTGTATTATTTTACGCTTTTTCGGACTTAAGGGATTATATGACGAAAAAGAATCGTTGGAGTCTCCTTTTCGTTTCTTTCAGACTCTCTAAAATTAAAAGAGACCGAGTTATATTTGTCATTAAACTTGTTAAAACCTAATAGCGACTGTTGGGCTAATTTATTGACTAAATTAACACAAGTATTTAATTATCAATCCGGGTTTGTAAAACTTGGAGGCAAATCCACTGTATATGGACATCAGATATAATCAAGTTTAGAAGACAAAATTTGAAGATTTAAAGAAATGCATATTACAAATATAAACCTATTTTAACAATTTCTAATTCACTTATGTAATATATGAGGGAATAGGCTCCTAACTTAGGAGAACCAGGGTGTTCTTCCCTACAATACTACATTCATGAAGATAAATTTAAGAGCACTAATTAACAATGGTTTATGATGCAGAAGATGTAGAAGAAGATGCTCCTAACTAAGGAGGTCCATATTGTCCTTCTTCACAATCCTACTATATCACAATCACCATTGCTTCAAACCAGAAATGCATAAGTAACTTCAAATAAGAAAAGGAGAATGAAATTCAGTTTTAGTTCAAGATCAAATAGAAGGAGAATTTAACTTAAATTCTTGTGTGTCCCTTCATATGTAGATTAGAATTAAACCAATATTCATTCAACAATCATCACACATCTAAATACATTTGAATTTAACTTAAATTCTTGTGTGTCCCTTCATATGTAGATTAGAATTAAACCAATATTCATTCAGCAATCATCACACATCTAAATACATTTGAAACAAAAACTAGTCTATGAAAACTATGAAAATTAAACCAAGAAGTGTACTTAGCTTGGTGTGGGGGCCCTCCACCCTTGCCTTGCACACTTGAAGAAATATCAGCTACAACAACTTTAGTAAATCAACCAAGCATGAACAACAAATTGGAATGAAACAAGTTCTTCAATTTAGCTCCCAACTCAAATGATACAGAAGTTACATACAAATTCCATTTCAAAAGCCATCAAAGTCTTGGCTTTAAATAGAGGTTTAATGAAACAAACTGATCTATATTATCTCTAACACTCATATCTAATCATATCCACCTATATAAGTCGAACTCATCCAATTCATCCCAAGAAATATGGTCAATCCCATAAAATCTCAAAACTGCCCTATTTCCTAGGGATTTTCTGGTGACTAGTCATGTTTGACAAGCCTTGACCAGGCCTAATAAAGCTTGTTTTGGCCAAACCAAGTGGAGTTAGCTTAGTCCTAGTTCCCAAGTTGTCCATCCATGCATCAAACTTGAGCCCAAGTGTCCTGCAAATAGGTCATCCACATAGCTATTACGGGAATTTCTGATTCAGTCCAAAATTGCACTTGAAACTCAATTTTCATAAAAACTTCTAGAAATTGCAAAATTAAAATTAAACACCTGAATATGCATAAAATACATCAAAATGAGATGGATGTGATGGAAAATGGATGGAAAATATAAGAATTAAGTAGGTTTCCCTAAGCAAAAATAGACCAAAACTGAGGCCCAACATCTCTCCCTTGCTGATCTTCAAGCATGTCCTCATGCTTGCCTTTGTCTCATTGATCTTCTGCCTCTGTATGCTGACCTCCATTGCTGTTCTGCCAATGGCTCTGTCCCTTGAATATTTCTCTTGAGCTACCTGTAAAAGGATATCTATGCTTTCATATACTTCTTCTCTTTTCTTGTGGATGACTTTCTTTACCAATATATCATTCTGGATGAGTGGCTTTAGAGAAGACAACAAATAAAACGAATTTTGCAATACATTCTGACATAGGATCCATGTCCCTCTCAAATCAACAATTTTACTCAAAGCATCCAATATCCAGTTTCCCTTACATCTCATTAAAAGAAGCAATTTTTTATGTCTAGGCATTCACTCTCAATTTAGCCACTGATTTACCCATGTAATCTGCAAAATATGGGTTGGAAGAACCATAAAAATATCCCAAATGAAAATGAATTTGAGAAAACTATTCCCATGGAGTCTAATTAGGCTCGTTCTGAAGAAAACCCATGTTTCCGTTTTTCAAATTTCATGTTATTTTACTCAGAAAAAGGCAACGAGAAATAGTGGCTTTCAAAAATCAAAATGCCTTTCTAGGACTGAATAAAATTTTATGATCCATTGATTGGAAATCAATTGAAATCAAATTATTCAAATGAACAATTTTCACAAATCTGAATAATCGTTTTCAAATTCACCTTGTGTGCCTTCTCAAAAATTGAAAGCTGGAGATTTACTCAAGGTAACCACTGCATGCAACATAACCACTCATTCATTCACTACCTTTTGAGTAATTGATTTTTGGAAAATGAAAATCAACTTACAAGGCAATCAGAATTATGCTCAGCTACATAATATTCCCCAAAAATCGAAATCTAGAAAATAAAAATCATTCTTCTCTGCCTTCAATTTCTGTGTCTTGCCAAAATTCATCAAAAATCCCCTCTCTGTTTCGAATATTTTTACTGTGCCCATACATGGATGAAATGCATTTCCGGAACTAGTTAAAATTCCATGATTATCAAATTTGAAATCAAATTCTCTCTTCAAATGCTTATTCAATATCCTACTTACCTCTTTTCTAATGCTCTTGACAAACAGATGAGACCAATCCTAAAAAATATGAACAAAGTTTTGATATAAAAAGATTATAAAAACATAATCAACATGTTTTTATTAATCTATTTCTTATATTCCATCCTCTGTTTTATCAAAATTAAAAAAAACTCCTTTGTCTCTGCCTTTGCAGCAATATTGTCCCTATTTGTCAACACTCCGCTCTTATAATCAATGAATTGATTTTCTCATTATGAACCCTGTGCACTATTTTCATTGATCATTTCCATTATGAAATCAAACTGAAATTCCTGTCACACTGTTTGATAAATAAAAATGAACAAGTGTAGCTGTAACTTCGCTGCTATAGGTTTTACAAAACTACACAAAGCCCCTTATTTCATGCACAATTGAGTTCATTTCGTTTTTTAATCTCCAGCTATGTCACCAATTATTGATTGTGCAATTAAGCCCACTGCCTGTGCAATTAAACTCATTGTGTAAATACTTCATTTTATTAACAAACTCAACGATTTCATGGAGTATACCTGACTGCTGTTGAAGAAGTGGCGTGATCCCTCTGTATCATGGCCCAATTACTGCATTTTCCATTTTTAAACTGCATTTAAAACACCCTACGACTTACTAATGGAAGAGTCTCAAGGCCATGGATTCTACAAATTTATTGAAAATCGTTAGCAAATATGAATGCAAATCTTTAAACATCAGCCCACGCTGTGTTTTTAAAGATCCATTCCCTTCATGCATCAAAATGGAACGTGACTATTTGATCATAAAACGCATGGACAGGTGTAGACTTCGGCTCAGCAATTTCAAAAATTCACTCAAACGTTTCATTCATTATTTCAGCATGTAGCCAAACCATAATAAACAATTTATTGCATGGAGAACCAGAATCACAGCTAACAACTCATTCCTCGTGCAATTAATCTGAAGATGTCATCATGCAAACACTCTGTTTTATCTAATAAACTTGGCGATTGCATGGAGAATCAATTTACCTGGCTGTGATGAACTGTAGTGATTTCCTCTGCAACGTGGCTCAATTAACCTACGTTCCTTCTCATTCTCCGGATTTCCTGGAGTTTGTTGGCTTATCGTGTAGGCAAGACAATTTCAATTTAAAATCTTTTCTCAGCATTTCGAACCAAGAAGGCAGCATGTGGCAGCGTATCTCAAAATCTACAGGTGGCAGAGGATTTTATGCATACGAAATCTGGAACATAAAATCTGGGATTTGATTTTAATTTTGATGCTTACCTTAACTGAGACTTCACCGCATAATATGAGGGATTCTCTGCATAAATTACGGCTTAGCATTATCTCCATTAGTTTACCTACACGATCTCAACTATTTTTATCATCAGCTGTCAAAACTTTTTTGTTCTCGCATCTATCGTCTTGCCTGAGCCTCAAACGGCTGTGATGGGAACAAATTTACGGTTCTGAACATCCACAATGGCAGATTTCTTTGCTGTTAATATGCACAGGGTTTATTTCTGCTTGTTTCAAAACGTTTTTACAATTTACTGTAGCTGTACAGGGTTTTTTTTTACCAAAACGTTTTGACCATTCTATTGTTTAGTTGTGCTCTGACCGGGATGCAACATGGTTTTTTTCTGTGTTGTTTTTAAAACGTTTTTACCATTTCCTTTTGACTGGCATGCCGTGCATAACCATTGAACTGCTGAATGGAGCTGTCCATATGGTTCGTGGCTGTCCTGCAACCAACCCACAATACCATCATGGTTTATCCTTTGACTGTCATATATATTTCTTTGTTGCTATGCTGATTGCTTCCTTCTTGGCTACCACCGTATTTCTTTCTGAGTACTGGTTGATTTTTGTTATGCATTGTTTTGATTGCCATGTTAATTGCGTAACAAAAATAAATTCCATAATACTAATGTTCAATTCCTACGGCTGTCCCTTCAAACATTATCACTTAAATTTGCAATGCATTGCCACCGGCTTACCATAATAACCTTGCACCATCACATCGTATTTTCATAAAATTTGCTATGATAATATCGTATTACCATTTCATGCACTATGATATATTTAATACATTAATCATTCCGATTTTGTATTTTCTTTAAATATATTTCATAATGTGCACATCCCTTATGTTTTACAATATCTCTTTAATTTTAAAATGACCATTTAGGTCATATTAAAATTATTTCCCATAATACTAATGTTTTATTTATGGTGCAGGTTTCAACTTATCTTACTTTGATCCCTTTTTGCTTCTAAGGAAAAATACTTAGGGTTAGGGTTATGAAATGAGAATATGGAATATATGAATATAGGTAAATAGAGAATGATATTTAGGGTTATGAAATGTTAGGGTTATGGAATGAATGTAAGATGTACATATGTACATTGAATTAGGTATAGGGTAAATGTAGAATGAAAATGTAAGATGGACATAGGCTAATGGGTATAGAATGAGGAAAATGTGATGAATATAAAATATGGATTCAGGTATTAACTCAATTTTAACAAAGTCTAGAAATTTCTACAAAAATGTAAATTTACAAGAGCAAAATTTTGTACTTACGATTCTTGTACTTCCCTGTAGTAGTGGATGAACGCTGATATTCTTTAACAATGTTGGATGAAGTTGTTTTGATCAAATATCGTAGATAGATAGAGCTTATTTATGCTTTCTGTTCTAGCATCCTTCATTGATTCTGTCCCATTGCTTGTTGATGTCGTTCAGGTCCCTCTGTAATTGATTCTTAATAACTCAGGTCCCTTCTGTCATGTTCATTTTTATGCAATATATACATGTTTTTGCTAACATTTCAGGTCCCTCTGCAATTGATTTCAAACATATTTCAGGTCCCAACTGCCAACAATACAAGTTCCATCGTCAATGCAGCTGCATAACTAAGTTTATTTTTGTGAACCTTCCCCCTTGCTGATGGGAAGACTTGTCCTCAAGTCTTCTTTATTCTGGAGGATGATTCCTGCAAACTCAAACTGAAGAAATGGTAAAACAAAATAGAGAATTCATATTGGCCAAGCTGGTTGGTTTTCCATTATGAATTCGAGTTTGTATTGTGCCACTTTCGTGGATTTTCACAACCAAACTCCTTTATTATTTTTGATCTTTTTCTATTTTTTTATTTTTCTCTTTTCTGAATGGAGGTGGGGTGTAATGAGTAGGGATGTATGAAAAACTTATGGAAATAGGTTATATCGAAGTCATGATGTAGTAGTAAGTCTAGACTTCAACATGCTTGGTCATGGAGCTTAACATACAGTATGGATGATGAACAATATGAATTCAAATCATGAACAAATGATGATGATCAAATCATGAACAATATGAATTCAATATGAAAGGCTTATTTGAAGATTGATGTGACTTGACATAGTACTGAACTTGACTGCTTCTTCTAATGATTGTCTTGATGTCTTTTTGCCTTGATCTCGATCATGTTGTAGGGTTTGTGGATGTTGTTGGTCAACATTGAAGAGCAAGCTTCAAGAGTTTGAGTTTCATTGAATGAACTCAACATCAGGTGTATCTTCAGTTTTCTTTGACTTGAACATTTGTATTCATATTTTGGAATATGAATTTGACTTGGAATATTTATTTGACTTGGAAAATTGCGTCATCTATGGAGTTCACTCCTTCATTCTTCCTATGACCTGCAAAAACATAGCACTTGCCTGCAATACAACATTAAATGATGGAGGAAGAGAGGTGTAAAGTCTCTCTTCTTCCAATAAACATGTAAATCATTACAAGCATTGCTTAGAAAACAAGTCCAAATATGATAGACAAACATAATGCATTTATTTACCCCTTTGAGGAATGGTGGCCAGCCCAGACCTCCTAGCGGTATTTTGTTTACAAAATATTTGTTTGATATCCTATTAGAGTGATTCCAAATCCAAGTTGAAGTGAATTCATAGGGCTACCTCCAGTATAAACAGGTTTTCAAAATTGTTTAAAATGATATGGTAAATATTATAAGGAGTGCCATGTTTGATAGAGTTGCTTGTGAATTTGTAACTAGACCAACAGTCACTATTTGAAGCGTAACTTTTTCGATAAATATCAGATCAATGTGATTCCACTTGGAGATTAAAGTAGATTAATTTTTGTATTTCCAGTAGAAACAGGTTTTAAAAAATCTTAGGCTTGATATCACAAAATTGGTGATGAACAGACCTAGGAGGCAGAGTTTTGCTATATTGCTTTGAAGACATGCAGTCATTAAATGTGGCATAAATTTCTCATTTCACCTCCAAATGGGATGATTCAAATTATGTCTTAAACTAGACTTGAATATATATCTCCCACACAAACAGGTTTTGAAAAGAAGATGATTTGGTATGTAAAATATGCCAATGAACAGTCAAGACCTAGAATTGTCACCATGCAGATTTTTCGACAAAAAGTTAGTATTTCAAGAATAACGTTTTCATATGATACCTGATTGAAGTGATTAAAATTGATTTGGAAACTAGATTCAAAGGGATATCTTCCCTATGAATTTCAGATAAAAATGTTTCCATTAGACACTTCAAATATAGGCTGTACTAACTCTGTTTTCAACATTTCACTTGAGACCTAGTTTTGATTTTGATCACATTTTTATTGTGATATAAATTGAAAACTTCAAAATGGATTCCAAAACTAGATTTCAAGAGATATGTAAAATAAACCATGATTTCAAAATGATCGTATATGGTTACCCAAAATAGGCTTGGTCTTAATGCACTTTGCCATGTAGTCCTTTCAAATGAATATTGAACAATGATTTGAAGAAATTGTTTGAAACAAATTTATTATGGAAGTCTTATTGTGAGTTCATTCTACTTGTTTATTTATTCTATTCTATCCTATTCTATTTTATAAAATAATTCATTCTCTCAAGTATAAGAGAATTTCCAGTGCATCCATTTTCGTAACAAGATCATAAGTAAACTCATATCCAAATTTGAAAAATATACTTTAATGAATGTTTGGACATGACAATTTATTTGACCATAAAAACTTGATGAGAAAGAATGTTGAAGAATGGAGTAGTGTTGTGAGCTAATGACTAATTGAAACCAAGTTTTAAGGTGATCTTTGTCTGCTTGGTTCTCATTAATTGTCATAGCACAAAACTCTTCTTGTGGTACTTGTTCAAAATCCTGTATGCACAAGGGATCGTGTGATATACTTGCTAGAAATTCTTCAATTTCTGGCTCTA
>APFE030421155.1:0-10141 GCA_000404065.3 Pinus taeda
AAAAAGTGCCCTTTTTCCATTGGCACAGGTACACAATGTCTTACCCGCGCCAATGACTCAGATCCTTAAAAGGGGGCGCGCCCATTGGCGCTCTGTCATAGAGCAACACCCACGCCACCTAAATTTGGTTATGATTTTTGGCCAACGTGCACCCACATGTTTTTTCCTCTCTTGTCATCAAGTTCTTTGAGGGAAAAATCCACAGGGCAGAGGTCGAGAGTCATCATGACAACTAATGACAACCATCCTCACTAGCTTTTCAGGATAATGCTAATCTGCAATGGGCGTCCTGGTACAATGTATCTTCCTCCCTTCTCCATCTATAAATGACTGTCCTCATGCATTACACAAGCTAGTTTTTGCTAGAGTCTTTGTGAGTGCTAAAGTAATGCTAGAGTGATAGTAAGAATTCTGAAGTATAGGGAGGTTATGCTGCCGAAATATTGAGAGAGAGAAGGTGTTTGCAAGGCGTACATAGCTGCTCGCCCAGTCAGGGAATAGGTTCAACGTCAAAACCTTGGTTGTATCTTTCTCTGCTTTTACTCATTAATAGACAACTATCATTATGGTTCCACTCATGTGTCTTTATAATGATGATTGAGTTATATCTTTTCTGACTGATATATAGTTGCATCTATTGGATTTTATGCTTGTATTTGTGTCGTTATTTGCATGTGCAGGTGTCCGTTCACGAGGATCGTGGGGATTGTGACCAGCCGGAGCAAAGGAACGGGAGCAACGATTCTTCTACAAGTATTAGCGTTGGAATCTAGGTAGGCCATCATCATCGATATTTGATTTGCAATTAGGAACCTGCGTGTTAGCGTTGTGTGATTGTTGCGAGACCCGTGTTGGGCTAGTGGGATCGCCTCTGTCCGCAGAGGGGATTTACCAGTTCAACACCAAGCTTTCCTTCTTGCTGCTTCTTTCTTTGTTTCTTCTTAAACATATAGTACAAGTTCTTATTCTTCCTCATCATGACTTGAAGATGAGGAATATTCCATGTGATCTCAATCTTCATCTTCTATTAGAGTTCGATGTTCCTCCATCATCTGACCTGTTGATCATCTTATCTCTTCATCTCCATATGTGTCTTATAGGATGTCCTCCTTCTCCATCTTCTTCTTCATCATATTGCCATAGCATGATAAAGTTCTTGCATCTACAATTCACTCATGACAAGACGACATCAGTTTGATAAACCCCTAGTCTAAGATGGTGCAAATTAATCCACTAACTGATCCAAAACCAGGTGACAGAATTGGAAAGAGGATCAGTAACTGCACAATTGCATAGATAAGACAGTCAAGGGTGAAGCTTGAGCCTTGAGACTATGCAGCGTGCCATTCAGGTTGGGCTGAGGAAGAAAATTGTGCAGCTTGGGAGCTCAGGATGATAGGCTGAGGGGACAGGCACTGGATCATCCTATTTCACATTTCTAGAGGAAAGATGAGCCTAGGTGACTGCACAATTGCACATTTCAAGAGCTTAGGGCTGAGGCTTGAGCCCTGAGACTGCATAGTTTGCATCTTAGGCTAGACTGAGGGAGAAATTGTGTGGTTCTTGGAGTGATCCAGATTTAAACAGGAACACAACAAATTATATATATAACCATAAATACAAAGATGCAGTATAAATAACACTTCATTTCATTAATATCAAATACTGAAATATGCTTACAAACAGAATGGAAATAAGACTAGCTCGGGCGATGGTAGCTTATCTCTGAGAAGAGATGCTGCGGCTACATGCCTCTGAATTGTGTTACAATGAGGATCCAAGGCCTATTTATTATTCAGAAACAATGGAAAACCCTAAACATCCAAAAACCTAACCCTAGGAGATGAAGCACCAAACTATGGGCCCCGTTTCGGTAAATCTAGCAATGGTGGGAAGTATGGTCGAAGGTGATCCACATTTAACACTGGGTGCAGGCCAAGGAATGGGGGAATGTTGAGCTCAAATGCATTGTCTCCCACAACCTTGGTAATGGTGTAAGGACCATATCAGAGTGGTCTGAGTTTCCGATAGGCTCCGGTAAGGTGTTCCTTTTGCTAATGCAACCAGATCTTGTCGCCCACCTAAAACTTGTGTAGCACTCGATGTTGATCACATCGTTTCTTGTTCTTGCCATTTGATTTATTTAGAATTTCGTGGACCTACTGGTGGATATGTTGGATGTGCTCGATGAAGTTTTTTTCCTTATCGGTTTCAGACTGGACATGAGCCGAATCTGCTAGAGTATCTGTAAATGGCATGGCCACATTAATGGGACATAGTGGCTGGAATTCCAAGCCCACCTAAAAAGGGTTGTGGCTAGACGAGCTGTGGAGAGCCCAGTTATAGTTTTGCTTGACATAGGGGAGGCTCTCATCCCATGTGCATGGATGCTTTGGGTTGTACATGTGCATCATGTGTATGATCATCCTGTTGACAACCTCTGTCTGGCCATTAGTTTGGGGATGGAAAGTTGTGGACTTAGTGAGCATGGTGTCTAGCATCAACCAGAGACTGGACCAAAATGTACTGAGGAACCTGTTGTCTCGATCTGAGATGATGGACAGTGGGATCCCAAAGTGTACCCACACTCATTCAAAGAAGAGTTTAGCAGTGGCTTCCATTGTGATATTCTTCTTTCAGGCTGCCATAATGGCCATCTTTGAGAATTTGTCGACGACCACAAAAACGCAGTCATTGCCATGCTTAGTAGAAGGAAGGCCCGACATGTAATCCATGGCGATGGATTCCCAAGGTCACTAGGGGTAGGAAAAAGAGTACAAAGGCCTTGCTTATTGATGGTCAATTTGGCAATGGAGCAAGCAATGCAAGATCTGATGTACTTCCCAACATCTTGTTGAAGATTCGGCCAATATAAATACTTCAGTAGTACTGCCACCATTTTCTCGACCCTAAAATGCCTAGCAGCCCGACTATAGTTTGCTTCCCAAATCATCTTGGCACGCTCACTTGAAGGAACACAAAGGTGTCCCAGGTGGCATAATAGGGCATCCTAGATGTGAAATCTGGAACTTGCTGAACCTCCAAGAGCGTCTGCTATGTGTGGCCGAATTCTTGTTTGCTTTTGTAAAGAAGTGGCCAATCAGAAGTCTCGTGCCCACAAGAGCTGAGCACAGTGGTTAACGTCATGATCGGTGGTCAACTGAGGCAATCTGCAACATTACAGGTGCTTCCCTTCTTATACTTGATATTCAAATGGAACTGTTGCAGGTATGTGGACCACCTCTGATGGCGATCATTCTGCAACTTCCCTTGTGTCTGTATGAAATGTAGGGGCTGGTGGTCTATGTGTATGACCGTTTCCTTCCCCAAAATGTAATGCTTCCAATGTTGGTAGGCTTGCACAATGGAATACATCTCTTTGTCATAAGTGGGATACTTCCGGGCCGTGTCTGAAAG
This sequence comes from Pinus taeda, assembly GCA_000404065.3. NCBI lineage: Eukaryota > Viridiplantae > Streptophyta > Pinopsida > Pinales > Pinaceae > Pinus > Pinus taeda. The sequence continues at coordinate 3,418 of APFE030421155.1, forward strand.
TGTCTCACTGTGATATTCCACTGGATGACCATGTTCAGTAAGGACTGCCCCAATAGCATAGTCAAAGGCATCTGTCTCGATCTCAAATGGTTGTTGCAAGTCTAGTAATGTGAGCATTGGTGTAGAGCAGAGGTGATGTTTCAACTCTGTGAATGCCTTTTGTTGAGATTCAAACCAAAATATTTTTTCTTTCGCTCCTCCCTTGGTGACTTGACTCAAGGGCCAAGTGATATGAGAGAATCCCAACATGAACCTGCAGTAGAAATTGGAAAGACCTAGAAAGTTGCGGAGCTTTGTTAGAGTGATTGGAGATGGCCAATCCCGAATGACTTGGATCTTGGCTAAATCCACATGCACCCCTCGTTCATCAATAATGTATCCCAGATCCTGAACCTGGGTCATGCCAAAAGTGCATTTCTCCAAATTGGCATGTAGCTTGTGTTGCCGCAATGTTTAGAGAACCTGTTGGATGTGGTGGGGGTGCTCTTCCCAACTCTGGCTGAAGATCAAGATGTCATCCAAGTATACCACTACAAATGACTTGGTGAATGGCCGCAAGATGTCATTCATCAGCCTCATGAAGCTTGCAGGAGCATTCGTCAACCCAAAATGAATAACCAACCATTTGAAAAGGCCCTCCTTGGCTTTGAAGGTAGTCTTCCACACATAGGAGGGTTCGATTGGTACCTGGTGATATCCTGATTTCAAGTCGATCTTATTGGAATATTTTTCCCCCTTTAGTTGGTCCTGAAGGTCATCAATCTGTGGGATCGAGTACCTATTTTGGGCAGTGATCTTGTTCATCGCCCAATAGTCAATACAGAGTCTCCAAGTCCCATCCTTCTTATGTACTAACATGATCGGGCTCCCACAAGGTGATGAACTCAGCCGGATGTGACCTTTCTGTAGTAGCTCCTGAATCTAGCTCTTGATTTCATCATTCTCCAAAACTGAGCGCTGATAGATTGGTCCATTAGGAAGCGGTGCACCTAGGGTCAGATCCATGGAGTTCTTGACCTGACAGTGCAAAGGCACCCCTGCAGGGGAGGTGGAGATGTCCTCGTACTCCTCCACGACCTTGTCCATCTATTGTTGTCGTCTAGAGGGGCCCTGTCTGGAGGTTGTGGCCACTAACTTATTCTTTCCCTAAGGGTGTATTATCAGGAAAACAAATTTCCCAGTTTTGGAAATGAGCTTACTACATTGTTTTGAAGTAACCAAAGAGATGGCAGTAGGCGGTGCTACCTCCAATATCTTGTACAACTTATTACACCTTGACTCATACACATCATGTCACTTCCATAAGTATGGTTGGCCTAATAATACAACACAAACATCAAGGGGAGAAACATGAAGGGCTTGATGCTACATGGAAGGTGACACTACTGGCTCATGCAAATATCCTGTCCTTGGTGAAGCCACCTGATGGTGTATGGTTGTGGATGTGTTGTGGTCGGTAAGCCCAACCGCTTCACGACATCTACCGAAATGAGGTTCTTTTGGCTCCCACTTTCAACAATGAACTGTAGCGGTGAACTCTTTACCCACATATGGGAGTGGAAGTGGCACTCCTCCTCCTTTAGATCTTCGGGTTCCTCCTTCTGGATCTTTATGGTGCCAATGGTGGTGTTGGGCTCTGCATTGATAATCTACTTCCCTTTATCATTCCCCTTGTTGGCGTCTGACTTAGAGTCAGAACATGCATCTGATTCCGAAGCCTTTAGCTCGGCCATGAGTGACTACTTGGCCCGGTACTCACTTGTGTTGTGAGTGGAGCTCTTATGGAACTCACACCACTTTCCTGTGTCCTTCTTCAGCTTCGCGGTGTTGTTCTTTGCTTACGGCTTCGGCGGGTTGTCCTGGGCCACCCCACCTAAGCTTTGTCCTTTGTTCTGCGTTTGGGGGCACCTTTCCCTTGCTTCAGATTTGCAGATCCAAAGTCTCGCTTCTTCTGTTTAAACTTTTTCTTGACCTTGATGACATATCGATATGCCATGCAGAGAAAGGAGATGTCCAGGAACTCCATCTCGTCCTAGATGTACTTGTTTAGGCAGCCACAGTACTTGAGAACCAAAATCTTCTCAGAATCCTTGATACCCAAATTTGTGTGAAGGGTATGAAAACATTGGTAAACTTTGGAACATCTTGGTCCTTTCCCTGTCACAGTGTTGTCCACTTTATGTATTTATCCTCATAGCTCCCGACAGGGTAGTATTACTCCTTGATGGCATCTCGGAACGAGTTCCAAGTGGGGGCAACTAAAAATAGTGAGTTCGTACTTTCATCCTTCTGTTCAGAGTAGGTTTCCCACTAGTCCTTGACGTGGGGGGCTACTTTGAGATGTGCAAAAGTGATATTTTCCCAGCTGGAAAAATCATGAACGGAAAAATATCCTTCTAGCACATTTAACCATTTATCTACAACGTCTGCATCTATCTAACCCTCAAATATGGGAATGTCAAAGTTAACTTGTACCTTAAAGGGTGTGGTGCTTCCATAGTAGCTGCCAGAAGTAGATGTGTCACCCTTGGGTAATCGCTGAAGGATCTGGGAAAAGTTGCCCATCATCACGTTCCTTTGTCGCTCGAGGGCTTCATCGAGCAAGATTTTGATAGGATCCCCTTCACCCCCATCTTTCTTTTCATTCGCCATGGGAGGCCATCGGGATTTGCAAGGCTGGTTTTGCAAAGGTTTGACTATTTCAAGCCCTAACTACTTATATCTCGACCCCGTTGGGGACATGCAAAGAAAAAATAGAGAAAGAGCAGACCGCTCTAATACCACTGATCTAGATTTAAACATGAACACAACAAATTATAGATATAACAATAATACAAATATGCAGTAGAAATAACACTTCATTTCACTAATATGAAATTCTGAAACATGCTTACAAACAAAATGGAAATAAGACTAGCTCGGGCAATGGTAGCTTATCTCTGAGAAGAGATGTGGTGGCTACATGCCTCTAAATTGTGTTATAATGAGGCTCCAAGACCTATTTATTATTGAGAAATAATGGAAAACCCTAAACATCCAAAAACCTAACCCTATGAGATGAAGCGCCAAACTATGGGCCCTGTTTGGGTAAATTGGTACATCAACTTCTCGGGGTCGTAACTTTGGCATACGATCTCCATTTGACGCGCCCAATACCTAGTTAGAAAGATCAATCCAAGGACTACAACTTTTGAGTGAGCAACATGGGTAAAGAGTGTCCCATGTTCCTTCGAATTTTCCAAAAAAATGTTGTTTAGGGCCTCAAAACGGCTTTGGAAGTTCAGGACCCAAAAAACTTCCAAAAATAGTAAATTGTGCTACAAATAAGGAAACTGAAAAATTGAAAGAACAATGGTGGGGGTCCAAGTGGAGTAGGTGGGTGGCCACAAATATCCACCTCGATCACGGAGCCAGTGAAGTAGGCTGAGGGGATGGGCACTGAGTGAACACATTGTGCAGTTTCTGGAGGCAAGGGAGGTTGGGATATTGCACAACTACCTAGTTCAGAATCTCAGGGAATGAGCTTGTGGCTTTTGTTTATGCAGTGCGCAGTTAAGGTCAGGTTGGGAGAAAGAATTGTGCAATTCTAGAGGTAAAGGCTCAAGCTTGAGTACAGAAACTACGCAGTGCAGCAGTCCTCAGAGGCAGGAATTGCACATTGCGCAGTGCCAAGGGGGAAGGTCATAACTAGAGGATTGAAACTACGCAATGTGTAGTTCAAGGAATTTGGGTGAAGGTAGGTTGCTTGGTGAGGAAACATTTTCAAAAATGGTTAAGTGTGGAATCAACAAGACTAATGTGAAAAATGATAAGACTTTGAATGTGATCACACACTTAGAATACTTGATGGCACAATCAACATAGACCATCCATGACATATGAGCAATTCATTTCCCTCCGTGTGATGACTTTACGATAAGTTACGACAAGTGTGACACTTAAGATACACTTTACAACGACCGTGACGACACTTGTGTGGCAGTTCTTAAAAATTTGGCAATGAGTACCACTGATATTTACATGGTTAGACGAACTCATTCACACCGAGATAAACCCTTCAAACCACCAAAACAGACATCCATACATGGTGGAATAGTTAACATGCGAAAAAGATGACAATTGCTAAAGTGTGAACGACTCTTGCGATATGTGAACAACAATGAAAGTAACACATGTCAGAGAAAAGATAACATGAAAATGACACTAGTTACAGTGAAAGTGAGCCAAAGTGATAGCTGAAAACATGAAAGTGACACTCACGAAAAAAAAGGTGCACGAGAGCCACAATTTGCAAAATCCACCGAAATAGAAGTACAAACAAAACTCAAATGTGAGAAACTATTGTTGTGAACACGTACTTACTGTCGACATGGATTGGACATCGCATAGGCATAGTCTTGATGGAATGTGGTATGCTTGTCCAAGCTTGCGTAAAAGAATATGCTCATGAACTTGTTGCGATCTGAGCATGTGTGAGAAAGTGACTTTGACACATTTGATCCTAGAAAGGATCTTACAAGCGTAAGCTAACCAAGAAGTGATTATGGAATGACTGATCGCAAGATCCATAGTAGGCTCTAAAATTTGAGTGTATGCAAAATTTTGGAGGGTGTTTGTCGCAACGACAACAAAATAATATAAGTTTGAAACTTATAAACTTAGATAATAATTATGGTTTCTAGCTCTTGCACTTGTTACGTTTTGTGCTTTAATAGCCACCCTTAAGATAGTGTTTTTTTAACACTTCCATTGTACTTTCAGATTTTAGTAACGTTGATCTTCAAATCAATATAAATGGAATGTATTCAGAAAATTTATTACAACTTCCATTATAAATTGATCATAACGTTATTAGCATCATCATTATTAAATAAGAAGTTACAAGCTCCTAAGGATTTTGGGGCAATCACTATGAAAAAATATTAACTTTTTTTTCTTCTCATTTAATACTAATTTTAGATTTATTTTAGCTAATAGTTTTACTTCATTGTAATTTAAATAAAATTAAAGCATTAGAGTTGTAATATTGATCCTTTTTTTTTTCATTTTGGATTTATTTTATCTAACCATTTTAAACCATTATTATCTTTATTTGTGTATTAAAATTGTAATTTATTTAGATTTATTTTAGCTAATAGTTTTACTTCATTGTAATTTAATTAACACTGTAGCATTAGAGTTGTAATATTGATTTTTTTTTGGTTATTTTGGATTTATTTTGTCTAACCATTTTAAACCATTATTATCTTTATTTGTGTATTAAAATTGTATTTAATAAAAAGATTTATAATTAAAATGAAATTATAATTTTTAAAATAATTAAATATTATATTATGAATTATTAAAATCACTACAAGAAAGTATAGCCTAAACCATAATTTTATCCCCTATAATTTAACAAAATAATAATAAGTTAATGTTGGCTTCTTAGTATTATTTAAAAAATAAATATTTGATAACAAAATTGAACAGCGAAACCTTAATGGAAAGCAAAGGTTTTTATTGACTAAACAAATTAGTAAATTTAGTAAATTATTGATAAACTTTGGAAACACTCACTTATAAAATTTAATCTTTCGAAAAAGCTTTTTTCTATAGTAGTAAATTTTTGCATAATTATTCAATCTTTGAAAGTGAGGAATTTGGTAAATGATATAAAGTTAATGTCTAAAATGATCGCATTAATTTTAGAAACATATTTTATCACTATATATAGTGATTTGAAATTTTCTAGATATGAAAGTGTCAATTTACATCGTCTTAACATGTCTTAATTAGGGTTTTGTAATTATTGATTTTGTATATGTTTAGTTAATAAGAAAATAATTGATAACTAAACAAATTGAGAATTTTGCACTTTCTAAAAGATGTTTCTTTTTTAATTATTTAACGTCAAAAATTTTGTTGCTCATAAACATTTTCCTTGGAATTAAAAAAAAAAAAAAATGGTCATATCTTTGAAATATAAGTAAAACAAATTAAAAATATAATACTACATAGAACATAGGTAAATAACAAGTTATAAAAATGGCATTCCAAAGGATATTGACCCTTTTGTAATGCTTCAAATAAAACCTTGTGCTGGTGTTTACCGTCTCCAACCCATTAGCTCATTCTACCTACAGACAGCGAATGTTCCATGGCATAGTCGTCCAATGGATTTCTAGCGAATATGCCACCGTTTTATTTTTTATATAATTGAAAGATGAAATGGTTTGAAAATAGTGAACCTTCAACAAATCAAATCTTTCTACATTGTAAAAACGTCATATAATCATTTTTCTAATTCTTCACAATCACGTTTCCGACTTCAATAGAACTTTCATTAATTGTGAAAACGTCATGTAAACATCTCACGATTACGTTTTCCGACTCATTTTACCGAAAATCCTAGTCGAAACTTAGAAAAACCTTTTGAACTTTTCCAATTTTTCACGATCAAGTTTCTGACTCATTTTACTAAAAATCCAAATCTAGAATTGGATAAACCTTTTGAATTACAACAGATCTTGAAACATCCCTAAACAAACATTGACGGTTCGCTTGCACGTTGTGCTCAAAGCCTTGAACCGAGGTGGCTCAGAAATTACGTGGGTACTTCGATAATGTAACGGAGCTTACGTCAGTAAAACGTTATGCTTCGCGGAATCGCGACCCCGCCTATTCTCGGCAAAAAGCCATGTCGCCTGCGCTAATCTGATCACGCGGAAGATGTATCGGGGTT
>APFE030421158.1:0-21996 GCA_000404065.3 Pinus taeda
AGCGCAGATGGGATGGCACATTCATCAGATGGATGTGAAGACTGCGTTCCTCAACGGAGTCATTGAGGAGGAGGTGTACATTGAGCAACCCGAAGGCTTTGAAGTCTTCAGCAGTGAGTCGCATCTGTGCAGGCTCAAGAGAGCGTTGTATGGGTTGATGCAAGCACCATGTGCTTGGTACACACGAATAGACAGCTATTTCACAGGACTTGGATTCTCCAAGAGTGAGGCGGATCCTAACCTATACCAGATTGTGGTGGTGGGTAAGTTGCTTATCATTGTATTGTATGTTGATGATTTGATTCTAACGGGTGATGAGTTGTTGATACTGTCATGCAAGAAGGATCTTGCTACAGAGTTTGAGATGAAGGACTTGGGCCTCCTTCACTATTTCCTAGGATTGGAAATATGACAGCGCAGTGGTGGATTGTTTGTTTCTCAGGGAAAGTATGCTCAGGAGATACTGGAGAAGTTCAACATGCATGGCTGCAAGCCTGTTGATACTCCTCTTCCTAGAGGTTGGAGGAAGGAGGGTGCCACTTCGGGAGAAGAAGTGGATGCCACTGTTTATCGACAGTTGGTGGGGTCGCTGATGTATTTGGTCAATACACGACCTGATGTATGCTATGCAGTTAACCAGCTTTCACAAGCTATGGTTAAACCTACCAAGCTCTTCTGGAAGCTGGGCAAGCATGTATTGCGCTACTTGAGAGGCACATCGGGATATGGTTTGTGGTACAGACAGGAGGATGAGGTGAAGCTATGTGGCTTCACGGATGCAGATTGGGCAGGGAGCCCAACGGACAAAAAGAGCACATCAAGAGGGGTCTTCAGTATTGGATCGACAACAGTTTCTTGGTACAGCAGGAAGCAGAGATCTGTGGCACTCAGTTCAGCAGAGGCCGAGTATATGGCAGCAAATTTGGCTGCATGCGAGGCTATATGGATTAGGAAGATTCTGGTTGGTTAGTTCAGTTCTCACTTAAAGCCTACTGTGATTTACTGTGATAACTAGAGTTGCATTAAACTCTCGGCTAATCTTGTATTTCATGATAGATCTAAACACATTGACATCAGGTACCATCATATCAGAGATTGTGTGCAGTGGAGGATCATGTTACTTTCATACATTCCAACGGAGGATCGAGATGCTGATATTCTGACGAAGGCTCTCACCAAGAGAAAATTCGAATACCACTAAGGCAGGATAGGGGTTGCTGATAATACATATATTTTCGAGAGGGAGTGTTGACATTGCAACAAGATGATGAGCTTAGTGAAAAGAGTCGCCTTCACTAAGTGGGCCCGCAAGCAAATTATGGCGCAAAGTATATTTTTAGACTATGTCTATTTTTAGACATGCAGGATGTTGTTTATGGATGGTTGGTCAAGTTGAAAAAAATAGATGGACTTCTATTTTTAGACAACAGCGGTGACACTGTCAAGTCTAATTATAGAGCAGTCAAATATTATTAGCTTATAATAATATTTAGACTATAAACTTTATCTTATTCTCTTGGAGCACTTCAGTTTGAGCTACAGATGTGGCACATGCAGCTGTCAGAAGTAAATACGTTTTCTTTGTGGGTCAGTTGAGTTGTTTCATGCATGAATTCAGTTAGAACTCAATCAGTTGAGTTTGGTGGAGTTGATTGTGGAGTTGATGGAGTTATGTTCAGTTTGACTTGGTTAAACTAGTTGTAATTAGTCTAACTGCAAATAGACTAATGATGAGTTGTTAAACTAATTATTAATTCATAATGCAACTAAAGAATACATCAGTTAACTCAGTTGCATGTCAGTGGATGTTCAGTTCAGCAGGGACAGGTGTTAGAGGATCAGATTGCTATCAGTTGTGACTATAGTTGTGCATGAGGATTTGCACAATCAATGGGATTGAGTTATGCCAATGAGAATAGGCCAATACCAAGTGATTATAGCCTCTGCTCACGTGATTCCCAGTGTGAGTGATTCTTTTGAGGTAAATACGAGTTTGGTTCAACCATTCTCATCCATTCTTGAGCAGGTATTGAGCAGTGGAGGCAGGCAAGCAATGGAATAGATTTGGAGATCAGATCTGAGCTGTATTGTGTGTAACAGGTGGAGATAGTGCTGGATACTTGTGAGAAGTATTAACTATTGTAATGTTACATGTTCTCAATCATTAATATACAGATAGTGTGGGGTTTTCAGCTGTAAGCTTTCCCCGGGTTACATACTGTGTTAATATGTGCATGCTCTTGATGTTTTATTGTTATTGATGCTGCTATATTGATGATCAACGTAGAGGAGCTTATGTATTGTGCATGTATTCCGCAATAGTACATGATCAGGATAATCTCCATTGAATATGTGTTTATTATTCAAAATTTCTTACACAAATCTGGGACAATCTACCTATGAGAAGGAGATGATGGTTATCTTACATTTAGTGGATACCTGGCGACCATACTTATTAGGGCAGCATTTCCAAATTTGTAGAGACCATTAAAGCTTTAAATATTTTTTGGAGCAACGCCTATCCTCGCCACAACAAAATAAATGGCTCACCAAAATGTTGGGATATGATTATGAAATAATTTACAAGAAAGGGCACGAAAATGTCGTATTAGATGCTTTATCATGCCAATTTAAGGAGGAAAGCACCCTACTCGGAATCTCCCTCCCCATTCCAAAATGGATTGAAGAGGCTCGCAAGGAATGGATTTCACATCCTTTGCTCTCCCAACTCATTAATAAATTTCAGGCAGATCCAAATTCCACAGCGGGCTACTCTTAGCAGGATGAGATTCTTTACTACAAGGACAGAGTCATGATATCACCAACATCCACCCTCAAAAGTCGCATTTTGGCGCAGTTGCACTCATCTCCCACTACAGGCCATTTAGGCTTTCAGAAGACTTATGCTCGCACTCGATGTTCATTCTTTTGGACAGACATGAAAAAGGACATTCTTACTTTTGTAGCTGAGTGTGAGATATGTCAGCACCACAAAGGAGAAATAGTCAAATCCCCAGGAACATTACAGCCATTGCCCATCTCGGCCTCAATTTGGATGGAGGTTTCTATGGATTTCTTTACGGGTCTTCCAAAGTCAGGCAACAAGTCAGTCATCATGGTGGTTGTGGACATACTTTCTAAGTATGCTCATTTTTGTGCCCTACCCCACCCTTTTACAACTACTTTGGTGGTTCAATCTTTCATGGACCAGATCTTCAAATTGCATGGCATGCCCATTTCCATTGTGTCTGACCATGACCCGATCTTCACTAGTAACTTTTGGCAGGAACTCTTCAGGCTACAAGGTACCCAACTACACCTCAGCACTTCCTATCATCCCCAAACTGATGGTCAAACTGAAGCAGTCAACAAATGTCTGGAGACCTACCTTAGGTGTTTCACTCAGTGGTTAAACTCCTACAAAACCACACAACCATGATGGCCCACCTCAGAGAGAATCTCCATCAAGCTCAAAACTGCATGAAGCAACAAGCAAATCAACATCATTTAGAAGGCAAATTTCAAGAAGGGGATCAGGTATTTTTGAGGCTACAACCATATAAGAAAACATCACTCAAAGACAAGGGTTGTCCGAAATTATCTCCAAAATTCTATGGACCATATCAAGTACTTCAGTGCATCTGAGAAGTAGCCTACAAGCTAGCTTTGCCACCCACTGCAAAAATCCATCCATTCTTCCATGTCCCATGCCTCAAGAAAGTGATTGGGAACCATTGCCGAATTCAAACCAGTCTACCAGAATTGGACGAAGAAGTTTCAATCTGGCTCCAACCTGAACAGGTTCTTCGCATGCGAGAACGGCACCTGCGCAGTCGCACGATCAAGGAATTCCTTGTCAAGTGGAAAGACACCTCTCTAGAAGATGCGACATGGGAACCAACCACTGTCCTTCAACAGTTTCCACAACTTTAGCCTTGAGGACAAGGCTATTTTTATGGGGGAGGGCATGTTAGGGTCCAACCCTAACCCCCTTATTTATGTAATAGGGTTGAGTCATAGTTATAGTTAAGTAAAGAGTCAATAAAGCCCAGATTAATAATTGTAAGTGGTTGACCTGCATTTAAAGAAGGGGCCACAGTTAGTTGCAAATGGGCCATGGTATTAGATAGATGGTATTAATAAGAACCATGGTACTAACCCATGGTATTGAAAGTATAAATCCTATATAAAGGATCGAGACTCCCCTCGAGGAGCATCATGTCTTATTTTGTAATTGAGCCCAGCTCTATTGGAGGTTGCCCCCTTGAAAAGGCAAGTGAACATTTCTTTCCTTTTTGAATAATAAAATACATGCTGTTATTTCTTATTGTTTTGTGTTCTGGGTATATTTCTTCGCATATTTGGTGATGATGATGATGATAGTGGTTAACGTCCACTGAGACCAAATTGGTCTATTGGACCTATAATTTCTTTAGTTTTTAATTATCTGGCTCCTCATCTTTCTTGACGAGATTGGTGTTGTAGCTTTCTTTTTTTTCTCTACGATCTTCCAACTTCCTTTATCTTGCATCTCCTTCATCTCTTCTGGTATTCTGGTATCTTCTCGCAGGTCAAGAGCATAACAATTAATCTCTTTCTTATTGTTAATTGAGACAAAGTCATCGTGGCTGAACCATCAAGTTCACCTAGTTCCTCTTCCTCTCCTCTATTTGAAAGATCGTTTGAGGAGCCTTTTCCTGAATTTCCGTAGTCACTTGAGGACCAAGGTGTTGAACTTGGAATTGTTCTGAACATTCAACCTTTGTCATCTTGTCCTCCTCCTCCCTCAGATACAAGGTCACTTTTCTGACATTGGCCCAGAATCTCTAGATAAACCTATCCAGACTCCCGAGAGTCCGCCAACTCCTGAAGGTCAGCTAGGACTTGTTTTTTATCCTCCAAATCCTTTGTTTGATCCTATTTTGATATCACTGCATCATCTTTATAGTCTGTACGATCAGCTGGGTATTCTTTTGAATTGTCCCCTTGAACATCTTCAGTTTTTCGTTGTCATTTTTTTCCACCCATGGAATCAGAAGGTGAGATCCCAGTCTCCTCTCTAGGTCACTTCGAGGTTTCTGATATACACACTCCACACACTGTCGATGAGCAGGAATATCCTTTCCCTCCTGAAGGTTTCCCTTACATGGGAAGCATTCTAACCAATGTTCATCGTGAGTTACCATGTAATTACGTGACTTTAGCTCAGTTGATCTCATGTACACATAACACCTCATCGTTATATCACAACCCTATCTGGTAGCTTGGCACTATGCCTACCTCAGGTCCATTCATTCAGAACTTGACCTCTTAGCCAATTGTGCATTCTGCAGTTACTTCAGCTTCGGTGCAACCCACCATCCTAAATCCTCTTGTTTCACTGGTCCAAGTAACCCATTCGGTTCAATCGATGATCTCAAGTCATGTCTCTGTTAGTTCTTCGATACCTCCAGTAAGTGGACAGACTGTACCACCACTTGAGGGGGAAATCAGAATGTTTCTATGAAATCTGGCACAACCAATGTGAATGGCTCACAAACTCACATGTTTTGGATGAACCAACCCTTTTCTAGTGCCATTCCAAAACCCGTTGGTCTTGTTGGATCGAGCAATGTCCAGTACCATCCGCCGAACCCTATTGGTCCATCTAGGTCAAGTAACGTCCAATACGAGCAGCCTTATGTGGCTTAGGTTCAATACCAACCTCCTTATGTTCCATATGGTTCACAAGCGATGGTAAATCTGCCTTATGTCCCTCAAGATGGACCTCATGTTTAGCCTAGTCTGTCCATCACACCTGGTGGATACGGCTAGATCCAGTTCGGGAACTTTCAAGGTGTCACTTCGGGAAATATCTAAGTACCCTTGCAGCACCAATGAAAACTTTTGCAGCAACAAGGGAAACTTTCGTAGCAGCAAGGGCCATCCATGCAGTAGCAAGGGCAGATAATGCATCAACAAGGACAACTACAACAACGGCAAGGTCAACCCTTGCAACAGTCACAGCAAACCTTGCAGCTGTAGATGCAGTATGTTCAGCAACCCTCCCAACCTATGCCCTTGCAAGGTAAACCTATGTAGCTATAGGGATAACCTTCACAGCCACAAGGTCAGCCCTTGAAACAACAAGGTCATCCGGAGCAGTAGAAACCCTTATACTCATATCAACAGGGTCAACCTTTGCAAGGGCAAGGTCAAGGTCAAGTCCTGCAACAATAGGCCAAAAATCCTTATGTCCAAGGGCAGCAAGTGCAGAATCCTTATGTCCAAGGGAAGCAAGTGCAGAATCCTTATGTCCAAGGGCAGCAAATCCAAAACCATTTTGTCCAAGGGCAGTAGGTTCAAGACCCTTACACCCAGGGGCAGCAAGTGAAAAATCCATATGTCCAAGGCCAATAGTCTCAACAACCTTTTAACCCATATGTTGCTTATTAATTACCTATGGCCGGATAGTTTCAAGGCCAGAATCCTCCTTACGGGCGAGGTAAGCTACAATGGGGGAAAAATCAAATTCCATATGGAGAAGACCCTCCACTATGGGGACAAAATCCTTACCAGCAGGGATGGATTCAATAGGTCGGGCCCGCTTATTGGCCTCAAATGCCTTTCAACACCCAATTGTCATTCTTGGCCACATTGGAATTGCCAGATGTCTCTAGACTCATGAATGATCCAATTCTTCATTCGCCATATTGGCCTCCAGTTCTATCCAAGATCTTGAATGATTGTTCGAAGTTTGAAGGAAAAGCGAAAGAGGATCCACAAACCCACGTGATGAAATATCACCTCTGGTGCTCCTCGAATTCCTACGTTGATGATTCCATTCATCTTTAGCTTTTCCAACGAACCCTCACAAGTGTTGCAGCCAAGTGGTACATCAAACTCCCTCGAAGTACCTATCATGACTTTTAAACTCTTTCCATGGCCTTTCTCACACATTTCCTGCTACCAGTTCGCTATGAAACTGGCACCCATCTCCATACATCACTCAAGCAAGACACTACAACCCACATCTCTGATCACATCCATGAATGGAGACGTCGACGTCACCTGATCAAGTTTGATATTGTTGATCAGTTATTGACCAAATGGTTCACCAAGTCATTCGTCAACAAAATTGCTAAGGAAATTGCTATGGGTGGATATGTCACTAAGGAACAAGCCATTGCATGTGCCCAATATCTAGACCTTATCTATTCACAATCTGGCACGTTATATGATATGTTACCCGATGCACCCAGACCATCATCTGATCTGGCAACATCCAAGTCTTCGGCTACACCTCTTATTGATGGAGTAATTGGTTCAGTGTCCTAGACCCCCGTAAAATATTCTTCCAAGCAAAAGTTGGTCTCCAACACTACTTCCAATGATTCCTCTTGTAATTCACCTGGTCTTGGTAAAACCTCAAAGGTTCACGTTGTCCAATCTATCACAGCAAAAAAATCATCTAAAGGTAAGAAGAAAAGCAAAGGCAAAGGTAAAGCAGATGCCCTGAAACAGGACCCTTCGAAGTCGTCTACTAGTGCTGCTTCTCAATGGAAGCCTAACTATCCATGCCTCATCTGTGAGGAGGATCACTATAATAAAAATTGTCCCAGACGATCCGAAGTTAGTCATTTTCTCAAAGGAAACCCAACTATCTTGAAAGAGCCCTTTCTATCCCAACAGACACAAATGGTAGAGCAACCCCAATCATCTACTTCGTTAGGTTCCCAAGTGTTCATGATGAATATGCATATCAATGTGGCTACCAGATCAAAATATTATCAAACACCTACCCCGACAGTAAGGAAAGAGAAACAAGGTAACCCTTCCTCTTCTATCCCGTCAAGTTCTGGTCCTCTCCATATAGAGTGGCCTAGTCTTGATTCTGCCATTTGACCACCTTCTCGAGGTGTGCTATGAAATTCATCGTACAATCCAAATGCTCGAGCCACTCAGAATTATAAAATTGTTGAGGATTTGGCTCAAGCGTCATAAATTATGTCTACTCTCGAGGTCCTTCAAAGCTATCCTTCTCAGCGGAAATCATTATTGTCAGCTATTGGAGGTATTGATCCAACTGACTCTAATCTCATTTGTTTTGATCTGGAAAATCACATTCTGTGTTTACCTCATTAGATTGCCTTTCTCATTCATGTAATCATAAATGAGAAAAACATTCATAGGATTGTCATCAATGAAGGTGATTTTTCCTACATCATGTCTGTCGCTTGTTGGAAGGCAATTGGTTCTCCTACTCTGAACCAGTCCCCTAACACTTTGGAAGATTTTGACGGACATGATTTGCGACCATTCGATGTTCTTCCTAACCTTGCCATTACTTTGGGGGGAATGACCATTCACGACAAATTAGAGATTGTTGACGCCAATCTAAACTATAATCTTCTACTCAGATGGAGTTGGACCCATGCCATGCATGCTATAGCCTTCTCCCTTTTCCGCATGATTCATTTTCCCCATCAAGCGAAGATATTCACAGTCAACCAATTGTCCTTCTTTGCCTCTTCCTCCTCAGATGGAAACGTTCCTTATGTTAAGCACACCAGTGCTCCTTATGAGAGTGTGGGGGAAGGACTTTTCAAATATCCCACCTTGATGGGTATTTTTCCACTCCCGCCTCCCCATGTTGCCCCTATCAACATGATTTTGGCTAAGTTCGATCCTATGGTCATTCCCTCACTAGATATTTTTGATACATGGGGCGAGGTTATGCTACTTAGCCCTACCAAAATTAACTTGTGGAGATTGTTTTGAACTCGCCTTCGGTATCCTCTGATCATTATGTTTCAAGTGCATCTCTCGACATGTATTCTAAATCCCCATGGTTTTGTCCTTTCGAATCTCTTGATCCCTTAGCCAAGACTTTTCTTTCTGATAAGAGTATCATGGAAGTTACGTCTCTAGAGGAAGTACCTTAGAACAAAACTCATCATCATTCATCATTCTTTCCTAGTCTGGTGGTCATGCAGTAAGCACAGAATCATTATGTCTAAGGGAAGTAAGTCCAGAATCCTTATGTCCAAGGGTAGCAAGCCCAAAACCATTTTGTCCAAGGGCAGTAGGTTCAACACCGTTACACTCAAGGGTAGCGAGTGAAAAATCAATATGTCTAAGGCCAATAGTCTCAACAACCTTTTAACCTGTATGTTGCTTATTAATAGCCTATGGTCGGATAGTTTCAAGGATTTCAAGGCCAGAATCCTCCTTATGGGCGAGGTAAGCTACAATGGGGGCAAAATCAAATTCCATATGGACAAGACCCTCCACTATGGGGACAAAATCCTTACCAGCAGGTATGGATTTCATAGGCTGGGCCCGCTTATTGGCCTCAAATTCCTTTCAATACCCAATTATCGTTCTTGGACACGTTGGAATTGCCAGATGTGTCTAGACTCATGAATGATCCAATTCTTCATTTGCCATATTGGCCTCTAGTTCTGTCCAAGATCTTGAATGATTGTTTTAAGTTTGAAGGAAAAGTGAAAGAGGATCCATAAACCCACGTGATGAAATATCACCTCTGGTGCTCCTTGAATTCCTACATTGATGATTCCATTCATCTCTGGCTTTTCCAACGAACCCTCACAGGTGTTGTAGCCAAGTGGTACATCGAACTCCCTCGAAGTACCTATCATGAATTTAAAACTTTTTCCATGGCCTTTCTCACACATTTCCCGCTGTCGGGTCACTATAAAACTGGCACCCATTTCCTTACATCGCTCAAGCAAGACACTGCGACCCACATCTCTGATCTCATCCATGAATGGAGACATCGACGTTGCCTAATCAAGTTTGAGATTGTTGATCAGTTATTGACCGAATGGTTCACCAAGTCATTCATTAGCAAAATTGTTGAGGACATTGCTATGGGTGGATGTGTCACTAAGGAACAAGTCATTGCATGTGCCCAATATCTATACCCCGTCTATTCACAATCTGGCACGTTATATGATATGTTACCCAATGCGCCCATACCATCATCTGATCTGGCGACATCCAAGTCTTCGGCTACACCTCCTATTGATGGAGTAATCGGTTCAGTGTCCCAGACCCCCGCAAAATCTTCTTCCAAGCAGAATTCGGTCTCCAACACTACTTCCAATGATTCCTCTTGTAATTCACCTAGTCCTGGTAAAACCTCAAAGGTTCACGTTGTCCAGTCTATCGCAGTAGAAAAATCCTCTAAAGGTAAGAAGAAAGGCAAAGGCAAAGGTAAAGTGGATGCCCTAAAATAGGACCCTCCTAAGTCATCTACTAGTGATGCTTCTCAACGGAAGCCTAACTATCCATGCCTCATCTATGAGGAGGATCACTATACTAAAGATTGTCCCAATGATCCGAAGTTAGTCATTTTCTCAAAGCGAACCCAATTGTCCTGAAAGAGCCCTTTCTGTCCCAGCAGACCCAAATGGTAGACTAACCCCAATCATCCACTTATCTTTCTTAAGAAGTTTGCCTTTAAGGTTCACCGTGTGACGTAGATGTACAATTCCTAAATATGCAATCTAAGATGATAAACAGTCGTTTACTCTCCTTTTTGCAATGAAAATCCTAGCTACTAAGGAAAGAGAAGCGAAATTATTTCAACATAGAGTAGAGAGCACACACTAGATGCACTGTCCTAAATCAAAATCAACCAGTAGTCTAAATGCAAATGCACATGCATGTATTTGTTTTCCACTTTCTTAATGTGTGAGTGACAAAAAGAATGCTAGGTACAAATCTGAACTATCTTTTCTCTCAAAGTGACAGTACTGACAATTTTCTCTTCAAAAGACAAAAGGAAGATGAAGACAACACTTTGCGATTTCAAATTCAAAAAACAAAAGGAAGACTAAGACGATACTTTTCAATTTCCAATTCAAAAAACGAAAGGAAGACTACCTTGCGATTTTGAATTCAAAAAAAAAAGGAAGGCTAAGACGACACTTTGCGATTTCGAATTTAAAAAACGAAAGGAAGGCTAAGAGCGACACTTTCAACTTCAATTTGAAAATTGCTTTCGACACTTGAAATACTATTAATTCAAATCAAATACAAGAGTAACAGTTTAATCAACCATAAAAAAGAGTAGGATTCTTTTCTTTGACTGAGAACGACACTTGCGACACTTCCAAATCAAGAGATGATGGTTCGATTAAGCTACTTCTTGTAAAGGAGAACTGTAAATGGCGAAAAATACATAAAAACATTCATAATTCTTTGTACAATGGAGGCTGAATAATGCAAAGGAAGGGAGTTTCAATAGTGGTATATTGATCATAGACAACAAAACTCCTTAATAAAGCTGAAGAGAATGAAGAACAACCAAAATCTGGAGGCACAAATAGTCTTATCTGATCATCGCACCTGTAACATAGGGAAATAGGGATGCATCTAGCCTACAACACATGAGAGGTGCGATGCATCCAGACTGTCAAAAGGAGACAGTGCGATAGTCCAGGGACAAGACTTTAACTTGGTTTCTGGTCAAAGTTTGCAGCTTAGTTCAGGGATTTAGGCTGAGCTAATTATAGTCAGTAAATACAAAGCATAGGGGCTAATCTAATGAGGTTACTTGAGCCACCACCAGGGCACTTAGGATTTTTGCAAGTTAGATGTTTAATTCATAAACTAACCCGAAGATTGACTGAAAAGGTGTTTATCTACTTTGCAGTTGCAAAAGTAGTTTGAACGCTAGCTGGCATAACTTCAGGCTCCATCTGTAGATTATAAAGTAAACAAACTGGGAACAATCAAACAAGCTATTTTCTCCCCAATGGAGTCACCATTTTGTTATCGGGAAAACTAGTGTCCATTCAGAGCTGTTAGTCCCACTGAGATAGGTAGCTATCTTAGAAACAAACAAACTAAAGTCACTTGTGTTTTCCTTTATGAGAAGTAGATGAGAGAGAAGTAGAGAGTACCAAACTCAGTCATTCACTTGGATCCTTTCTTGTTTCCTCTCCCCTTTGACAGATCTTTGCTGCTCCTTCCTCACTTGTCCCGCTTCAAAGAACACCTGTAGAGTCAAAGCAGAATAATACCATCAAAGCATAGAGATCTACAATCATAAAAAATATAGGATTAGATATATATTGACCATACAAATGCATATATCAACTCAGATATACAAGAATATGAAGGAAAACTCAAATAGATTTATTAATAGATGTAGTAGAAGAGAGGATTACAACCCATTGATCTAACCCAGCACCATCCTCCCAGCATGAAAGCCCTCTTCACCTCATGAAAAGCTTAGATCACCCAACAATGTTGCACAGAGAAACCAACAACACTTCCTTACAAGATGCAAAATTCCAGCCTTTGGATCTCTCGGATGAGGGATCCATATATAGATGTTTGCAGGTGGGTGAGTCAGCTTTTGGGTTTTTGATTAGTGTCATTTCTCCAATAGTTCTCAGTTCCACTTGGAGATTTCATGATCTCTTACTCATCCCTGGGCGAATTCAGAGAGGCAAGTGTCACAGGAGAAGTTTCTGGAATATTCCATGACCATCCACCTTACAAACTGTCTCTGCCATTTGTCTACTCTCGCCCATTGCACCCCATAGAAGGGCTTTTCAGTATGCATCGCACCCCCTGTGTGCATTAGGTGGGATGCATTGCACTTTGACCATGGAGCATGTGAGATGGTCCAGTTTTGACTAGTTCTGAGCAGTTTTTCATGGAGAACTTCTGGGAGATGATGTAATCAGCTGACTAGTATGAAATAACACTTTTAGGGACTTAGAAGCCCTTGGTTTATGGACATATAATATTGGGGTTGCAGTGCCCAAATATGTCTATAACACTCCTGCAATGACAACTTTGAAATCTCTATTGTACAGTTATTCTAGATCCAATGCCATGTAGAAATGAATGTGTAGATTCAATATTTCTCATGAAATTTGCTAAATCACAAGACTTGAAGCTAATCTACTAGCCTGTGGAGGTTAATTTACCATCTAAAACAAGAATCATAGACATTCAAAAGGAAACATCACCAATGCACAAATATTTATCTATGGGACAGAAACTGCTAAAAAACCCTTACTATCTATATTGCATTAATCATAGAATAGAGAATAAATATAATGTTTTCTCAAGCCTAATAACACCATGCAAGTGTATAGTCTATCCCCTTGTGTGATTGATTGAACCTGCCCCAACACTTAGCCAAATTCAAGGCTTCCCAAGCTCCTATTTCTTTGTGTTGTTCCCTTGGGAAATTGCCCCTATTTTTTAGGAATTTCACACCAAGGAATATTGCAATAGCCTTAGGTCAATCTCTGACTGCATGCACTACCTGTACACATGGGAATATGCTACAATAGATAATACATTGCCTTGGAATCTCCATCTCAACTAAGTAACTTGAATTCTCTACATGAAATAATTATTTTGGGTTGATTTGTTGAGTTAATTGGTTGATCACTAAGTGTGGTTGAAGTTCCATTTCCATAACTTGACCTCCATTATTTCTTCTGATAGTTAGAACTAGTTAAACTAACAATAACTCAAATTAACTGAAATGGATTGCTACAAATTAGCAATCATTCATGTATAATTCAACTCAAGCTTCCCCAACTTGAATTTATTGAGTTAACTAAGTGACAAGTGCCATGTCACCTTAGTTAAATACCTCCAAGTATTACGTTGAAATAGAAATTCAAATTTTAATCTAGTTTGACCACGACAAAGTCAGAACTAGATTCTCTTGTTTCATTTTCAACAACATTTCCATCATTTTCTTTGATTAATGAGATGAACTTTTTCTGGTCACCTTTCATGTGCCTAGAACATCCACTATCTAAAAACCACTAAATTTCATTGTTATGAGCATACATAACTAGACCACATTTGTCAAGGGTAGATTCTTCAGCCTTCTTTCTCCGGACTCTCTCTCTTGGCTTCAGTGGACAATTTTGTGCTTCGTGGCATAGACTATTGCATGCATTATAAATTGTAGATTGAAAGAGGATCAATGGAATTATAAGTTATGATTTGGTTATGTGAAGAATTATTTTGGTAATTATCCCTTAACGCCTTGTAGTGCTTTTCTTGATAACCCATTTTTTTGCAAAATAAACAATGACTGAGAAAAATAGTTTGATATCTATTATAAATATACTTCTCCTGACGAGACATTCCTTTCAGGGATAGAATACTTCGGATTCCTTGGATGAACTTTGTTTCCTGTAGGATTATTGTGATGAGATCTTTTAAAGACATCAACAAAACTTCTAGGTTTTTATTCATGATGAACAACGGTATCTTCCTTTGAATGTGAAGATTTGCCTATGGAGCCAATTCCATATTTGTCATGTGGTTGTATTTGGGAGCTGAGAATAACATCCAATATTTGAGAACTCCTCAAATTCTTGTTGGATTTTTCCAACTCCCTTTTTAAAGACACTACTTCAACTTCCAATTTTTCACAAATTTCTTCCTTTCCCTTTAGTTTATTGTTCAAGACTTCTTCTTTTCTCTTAGATTTTTCTTTCTTGGTTTTGAGAGAGATGATTTCCTGAGATAATTTTCCATTATTTTCCTCGAGTCTATCATTTTCCTCTAAGGTACTGATCAATAGTTCATCCATACTTCCTTATTATTCTTTTGGATTATTTTTTCATTTGTGAAGGCCATGAAAATTATTTCTTTGCTTCCATCATATTCTTCTTCATCAGAGTCATCATTGTCTTGCTTAGAGAAGAAATTGTCTTTTTCTGAGACTCTCTTCTTGAATTCTCTTTTCTTGGATTCATTTTCATCATAGGTATCATCCTGTAAATGACACTTGGTTGGATAATTTCCTATTTTACCACATCTAAAAGAAATGAGAGGTAGCTTACCTTTGAGTTTGGATCCTTTCTTCAACCTTATGAGAAATGGTATCATTCCAGTATCATAATCATCATTGGTGCAATCACAATTCTTCCCCTTTCTCAATTTCTTTGATGCCTTGAATTCAACTTCCTTCTGAGTTGGATTTCCTTACCTCATCTCATATGCTATGTGGATTCCATGAAGCTCATGAATTGATAAGTTATCCAAATATTTTAGTTCTTCTATGGCACAAAATTTAGCATCAAAATGATCTAGAAGAGATCCTAAAACTTTTTGGACAATCATATTTTCCTTAACATCATCACCTAACCCTCTAAGAGAATTAACTACTTCATCTACTTGGAGGAAGTAAGAAACAATATATTCTTCATCATTCATCTCAAGACTTTCAAACTACCTTCTAAAATTTTGAAGCTTTTCCTTTTTGACCTTGTCATCTCCTTCATAGGTACTAACAAGCTTGCCCCACATTTCTTTTGATGATTCACAATTCTTAACCTTGGTGAATTCTGAGTCTGACATACCACTTGTTATAGAATTCAAAGCCTTGGAATTTTCTACATACGCCTTTTTCTATCTTTTTTTTTTGGTAGAGGAGATGGAATTTTGTATCCATTTGTAACTGATTTCCATACTTCAACTCCAAGGGACATCAAATAGTACTCTATCATGATTTTCCAAAATGTAAAATTTGTTCTATCAAAGTGGGGACCATTAAGTGCTTCCTTGCTAGACGTTTTAGTTCAAAAATTCCTTCTTCTTTTTGTTAGATTGATCTTGAAGAAGTTGGATCTGATTCCAATTGTTGGAATTACTAATGGGGGGGACGGGGGGTGTTGAATAAGTATTTCTTTCAATTGTTTATTAGCTAGGTCATATTTTCTTAATTAGAAGCATAAGTTATTCCAAAACACAAGAAATAAAATAAGAATAACATATAAATATTGTTCAAATGATGAGGACACGATTCCTCAAATTTTGGCTCCAATTTTTATAAATACTTCAATTCTACAAGGCTTCAACCTTTAATGACAACACCAACCCTCTTAGGCTCTAATATTTGCAAAACACTTCAAATATAACTCAACCATTGATTAAACAACTTTACCAAGATAGATCTAAAGTATTGCTTCAAGGTGTGTTCCAAAATATCTTCAAAGGCTTTTCCAAAGACTTTTCATGGTCTTCTACAAAATCAATTCCAAGGTTTCTCCAAGGACTCTTCAAGTTATACTCCAAAATCACTTCAAAGGCTACTCCAAAGGCTCTTCAAGGTTTGGTCTAAAACCACATCAAAAGATACTCCAAAAAATCTCTTAAGACCTACTTCAAATATGGTCTCAAGACCCTCAAATATAATCAGATCAAGCTCCAAACTAATCACCAATGAGGCCGAAATATGAGTCAATAAGAGGTTGAAAACAAATATCAAATAAGGTTGAAAGTTATGCCAATACAAGTCCAAGTTCTCCAAGAATAGGTTTTATTTTGTCCAAAAGGGGGGTCGAGTCTACTCCTTACCACAAGACTAAAATATGTTACAGTGGAGTTGACTTTTGCACCTTTCCATAGGCCTGAATTCAGTCATATGGGGGGCAAGTTTTACACCTTGCCACCAGCCCAAATTCAATCACAGGGGGGGCGATTTCTATGCCTTGCCACAAGCCTGAGTTTATTCACAAGGGGGTTTAGTTGTGCTCCACAATAGGGCTAGGGTTAGAGCTACAAAAAGGTTGAGTTCTTAACAATAGATAGCTCCAAAGATGCTCCAGATAACCCACCAATAACCCTTGACATCAATAAAAATTATTTTCTCAACAAAAAATTCAATTACTTCCTACTTCTTTATAAACAAGATATTTCAATATACACATTAAGTAAAATATTTCAATGTTATCTATGTATATATTATATAAAACAATTGGAAATGAAAAATGTATATTATAATTAAAACAATTTATTAATGCATTGTTCAAAATGAAGATGTGAAATTCCTTCCATGTTCACCTTGTAGTAGACATGTGACACATCCATACATATAGAACCACCATAGGTCCATCTTAACTTTGGATCTCCCAAATAATGAGAGGGATCAAATCTCTCGAGATGCAAACATTTCTTCAAATTTTGCATTACTAGACAATATTTGCACCTCAAGAGATTTGATCCTTCTTTCAAATTTTGCATTTCTAGACAATATTTGCACCTCAAGAGATTTGATCCTTCTTGGTGCTTGATATATCAGGGGCTAAGGTGGATCTATGTTGGTGCAATATCAACCATGGTCAACCATAGTTGACAAACATTAATGTAGCATTATTGTAACAATGACCAACATTAGTGTAACATGAATACATTGTTACATTAATGATTGACAATGGTGAACCCTCCTCTGCCACGGTCAACTTTGTCAACTCTGTCAACCCTCTTCAACCATCATCAAACATCAACAACCCTCAATAGCCATAGTTAACCATTGACAACTGTTGACAACCATTTTCAACCTCTTCAATCATAGTCAACCATCATCAACCATAAAAAACCCTCAGCAGCCACAATTAACCATTTTCAACCCTCGTCAACCATTTTTTAACCATAATGAGATGATGTTGACCATAGTCATCCATGGTCTACTAATCCGCCCTACTCACATGGGTTGTCAACTATCACAACCACTTTATTGAGTACATCAATCCATGTCATTTTCTACTTTTCATATGCCAATTAGCATCATTATAAGTGGAAAATGATGTCTATCAATTTATATCAACCATTTTATTAATATAGTTATTATCGTAAATATAATTTGACCTAAATTTAATTATTAAAATTTTTATTTTTTTAATATTAATAATAACTTAATAAATTTTATAATATTTATAAAATTCATCCATTATTTCGTTAAATAAAAGTTATGTTTTTAAGTAAAAGGTTAAAAATGTGATTAATATATATTTATTTTTTAAGTAAAAGGTTAAAATGTAATTGGAATTATATTTATATATAAGATTTATTTATTTTTTTTTTAATTAGAGGAATGGACAATTGAATCAGTGTAGTTCTTATATGACATGAGATCTATTCTTATCACTGTCACTATACCTCGGGGGCTTACACCTTGTAATTATATCTCTAGTGCTTACACTTTGTCTTCTTTAGTATAAAATTTGAATCTTAAATCTTTTAGTTTCAACATCACTTCATATCACAACAATGGTCAATTTAACTACACCCAAAAACCTATACAAATTAAATGTTATTAAAAAATATATTTTATTAAAAATAATTTAGTGGTAAACACTAACAATAACATTAATGATAATTACAAAACAAATTAGTTTTTTTAGTGTAGATAGTTTACATTGGTATACTCTTTTAATCTCGGAATATGACTTAAAACTCTTTTTAATTACAAAACAAATTAGTTATTTTAGTATAGTTTACATTGGTATACTTTTTTAATCTCAGAATATGACTTAAAATTCTTTTTAAATTATATAATTAACCTTAGATAACTATCGGCATTATAATTAACAACTAAATAATAATAATTTATTATAAAATAACAATTTACGAGTCGCATAGGACTTAAAACTTAAAACTCAAGTTAAACACGCCATACTTCTTAAAAGTGAAAGAAAAAGACCATATAACAGGTTGTGACACATGTACCATGTTCAATAGAGATAAGCCCACCAACTTCCCTACAAGTGCGGCTAAAAAGCCCATGCCGATTCAAATAATTGTGTTAGTTGTTTTAAGTAAAATCCACATTCATTAACAAGAATTACAACCTTCTATGCAAACCTAAAACCTTTCCGTCCATTAAATTGTCCATTGTATCGGTTCAACCAAAAATTAAAAATCCATAGCACTCCATAAGCAAACAACTTTGAAATTTGGAACACAAAAGCTTTGCGCTTATCTTCTATTTGGAATCTGGAAAATAAACCTTTTTACACGTATCATTCATTTAATACTATATTTCATGGATAACGGAAACTTTACTGGTCAAACTACCCATGAAACTCCATTTTTCCCGAGATTGATTGTCGCTACTGAGTTCAGCGATTCATTAATTAAACGATATTTAACTTTGACCTCCAACCTTGCCCATTGCTTCATGGCATTTCATCCTTTATCTATTTATTGACGTCGTGGAAAACAACAGCCAACATTCGTCTTCTGGCTGTTGCAAGAGATATACGAATTAGAGAGGTGTCGCCGTCTTATCAGACAGTTTCGCCACAGGAGTGCCCGTTCAACCTCTCGGTATCATCTTACTCCATTTGTAACGGGAAATCCCTTAATGGCTCCCACCGACAGAAATCGTAGCAACCCGGTAGTGGACGAGGATGTGAAGGACGCCAAAGAGGTGAAATACAGAGGCGTGAGAAAGAGACCCTGGGGTAAATATGGGGCTGAAATCAGAGATCCCTCCATTAAAAGACGCAGGTGGCTGGGTACCTTCGACACTGCAGAGGAAGCAGCTAGAGCATATGACAATGTCGCCAGAAATATAAAAGGTGTCAAAGCGAAGACCAACTTCCCAGCTCCCTACCTCCCTCTAAACAACGTTGACATACAAGGATGCAGCCCCGCAGCCACTACCTCTCTGCCTCCCTCTCCGCCTGCTAATCACGCCAATAACAAGAATGGGTGTTCTGCTCATATCTCTGAACAAATAACGCCCTGGACGCACTTTTATATGAATGACGGATTGGAAAGGCAAAGAGTGAACAAACACAGCATGAGTACTCCATGGAGTACTGGACGTATTGGTATTTCCAATATCATTCCCACCAATCTTGTAGACTTCGCTATCCTTCTGCAGCAGCAGCAACAGCCGCAGCCGATGGTGATGCCCTTGTGTGGTAAAATTGTGGGGACTCACATGATAAATAAACCCAATGGCAATGAGTGGGTAGGAGCAGGTGCAACCAAGAATAAACTTCCTACAACCAGCTCAGTAGTATTGGACAGTCAACTCTCCCTAAATGATCCTGTTATACAGAAAAAAGTGACTCCGAAATCATTTGATTTGAATTTTCCACCTCCAGGGGACGAAGACGACGAAGATGAGCATTGAGCATTAACCTCCCTCTCTCATTGTCTCTCTTGGATTGGATTTTCACATAATCTCCTCGAGGGTATCAAAGGATTGGCATGAACAAGAAGATTGATGGATGGGGTTCATCATTCTATGAACGGATACCGATGAGATCTATTTTGTTGTTATTCTTTTTGTATTTTGCTATATAGACTTTCTTCTTAGCCTTTGTTTTAGATTTTGGGAACCTGCCTCTGGTAGTATATATTCATTCATATTCATTATCAGTGTTTATTCATTCATTTAAGTTATTTTTGTAAGATTCAGTGGACTTTCTTTCCCATATTTTAAGGTTCATTTTATTTATTTATTTGGTTTTTTCTGCAAATCTTAGCCTGTACAGTGTAATAAAAAATCAATATCATTTAATTTAAAACAGACTACATCAATGAGTAGCTTGTACAAATCTATTCCTAACAAGAAAATTGTCATTAATCAACTTAAAACCCTAATCAAATTATCTTTATGGTTCCATATTTAGTTGATTTATTGTGGTTATAATTATTTTAAGTTAATAACAAACTAACTTGCTATATATGTATGTATTTCGTCCTTTTGTTTCACCTCTTGTTCTCTTTCTTTCAATTTTTTATTTTTCTCTTTTGTGCAGTTTATTATTGGACTGTCTATGTGTTTTAGATTTTAAGAACTTGCTCACCTCACCCTTGGTAAAGTGTTCTAGGGTAGAATTAAAGAAATGAAAAAAGAAAAAAATTGATATTTTTTCCAAGTTCTTAAATTTTGGAATAGATATCATTGCAAGTTCTTAAAATTTAGTTTATTTTAATAATTGTTTTCTCTTTTCTACCACTTGGCACCCACTTGACTTAGTAATTTACTATTTTTCTTGGAAACTAAGGAAACTTGCCTACATGGCCTACCCCATATGATTAATTATTGTCCCAACACGTAAAATCGATATAATTACTATGTATAAATAAAATTGGTTTCATCTTTTATTTGTGAGAAATAGTGAAATAATTAAAGTAAAATACTTAATTTAAAGTTGGTGGGCTCTACATTTTAAATATAATACTTTTATTTTAAAAAATAATATAATATAAATGTAAAGTTAATGTAATCATTTTGACTAGACAAAAATAAAAATAAAATATGGTAGAGATGTGTAACTTAATATAATGCAAACATTTTAATTTGGTTAAAATAAAATAAAAACAACCTTATAAAAATTAATTTTAAAAAAATGAAAAAATGACCCATGGTATTCATGTGGAATATAACATATTAAAAGGGAAAATTAAACTAGCCTAGATCCATCTTAATTTGATGTTATATTGATATACATAATTAGCTATAGAAAATGATGTCGTTAAACCCATGTATCCTATAAAGGTTAAATGTTTTTGTGGATATGTTGCACTTGGCATTTTCCCTATGTCTTTTTGTATGTTTTGGTTAAATGTTTTTGCCGATATGTTGAACTTTGCATTTGCCCTATGTCTTTTTGTATGTTTTGTTTCTATGGTTGAATGGATACCCTATGTGAATATATGGGTAAAAGCTCTAGAGCTTCTTCGAGGCTATTGGGTAATTCATGAAGGTGTTTTTAAGAAGTGCAAGGTTAAACATGATTGCACAAAGTACGCAACAATAATTTCTTCTTCATCTTAATGGCTTCTTTGTTAGTCATTTTAATATAATATATGTAATATATTCTCTTAAATTATGTGTAATAATTCTCTATAGAAATAGAGTTATGATAGATTGAGGATGGTAAGTTTAGAAATGAATCTAATGACCTTTATGCCCATCTAATGACCTTTATGGTAGTAGGGCCTCCCCACTTCCTTGTCGACGTCATAGGGGTGAGGCTCGTTGTATTCTCTTCCATTCATCTGCAAGGATAATTCTACATCAATGATTTGAACTTTACATTCCATTACATATCAAATAACATATATGTTTATTGTGTATATAACACAACTCTTTGTAACCCTTGCATGCATATTATTTGACACACACACACACATATACACATACTCCGTCACAAATATATATAAACATACTCATTGTAAGCATTGCATGCATAT